>OX638142.1:71122207-71308207 GCA_951805005.1 Othius punctulatus
TTCAACTTAAGCGCCGAATACCGAATATTTGAATACATATAAAAATATACATTTGCTTTGCATTAAATGTTAAATATTACAAATTGAAAGTTATATTTCTTCAATAAACTACAGTACAATGAGCCTTACCATTTACACCGCCGATCTGCGAGACCACATGCCCCGGAAACCTAAATACATCCGGCATTTACCAATAAAAACCAAACGCAGAACTTAAACAGAGCGCCGAAACTAATACTAATCGGCATGACTCAGGTCACGGAAAAATAAATAAAAACTAACAAAACAATGGTCGAACCTATATCTATAAAGGTACAGTGCGTGTATCCCGGGCCAGAAGATCCCCAATGTAAATCACATAACAGTGCCTCGAGCCTGCCACACAGGCAAGGATATGATGTCTGCAGGAACGGCGACCCACTCTGCTGGGAGTTCTGGTACCCCAACAAGCATTCATCAGCTCTATATGTATACAAATACAGCAGTGATGACATTAACGTTATGCAACAAATCTATTTTTACATTACAAGATATTGCTCAAAAGCCGAATTTTAAAACAACTGTTGTTCGAAAACTATATGAGCAATCAATAAACGGTTTGTATTTTCAATAACTACCCTTCATCAGCTCTATATGTATACAAAGAAAGCAGGGATGACATTAACATTAAGCAACAAATCAATTTTTAAATTACAAGATTTTGCTCAAAAGCCTAATTTTAAAACAACTGTTGTTCGAAAACTATATGAGCAATCAATAAACGGTTTGTATTTTCAATAACTCCCCTTCATCAGCTCTATATGTATACAAAGAAAGCAGCGATGACATTAACGGTTAAGCAACAAATCAATTTTTAAATTACAAGATATTTCTCAAAATTCTAATTTTAAAACAACGGTGGTTCAAAAACTATAGGAGCTATCAATAAACGGTTTGCATTTTCAATAACTACCCTTCATCAGCTCTATATGTATACAAGAGAAGCAGCGATTACATTAATAGTTGAACAACAAATCAATTTTTAAATTACAGGATATTGCCCAAAATTCAAATTTTAAAACAACTGTGGTTCGAAAACTATAAGAGCTATCAATAAATGGTTTGTATTTTCAATAACTACTCTTCATCAGCTCTATATGTATACAAAGAAAGCAGCGATGACATTAACATTAAGCAACAAACCAATTTTTAAATTACAAGATATTGCTCAAAAGCCTAATTTTAAAACAACTGTGGATCGAAAACTATAGGAGCTATCAATAAACGCTTTGTATTTTCAATAACTACACTTCATCAGCTCTATATGTATACAAAGAAAGCAGCGACGACATTAACGGTTAAGCAACAAATTGATTTTTAAATTACATAATATTGTTCAATATTCTAATTTTAAAACAACTGTTATTGAAAACTACAAGAGCAATCAACAAATGGTTTGCTTTTCCCATAACTACCCTGCATCCGCTCTATATGTATACAAAGAAAGCAGCGATGACATTAACGGTTAAGCAACAAATCGATTTTTAAATTACAAGATATTTCTCAAAATTCGAATTTAAAAACAGCTGTGGTTCGAAAACTATAGGAGCTATCAATAAATAGTTTGCATTTTCAATAACTACCCTTCATCAGCTCTATATGTATACAAAGAAAGCAGCGATTACATTAACAGTAAAACAACAACTTAATTTTTAAATTACAGGATATTGCACAAAATTCTAATTTTAAAACAACTGTGGTTCGAAAACTATAAGAGCTACCAATAAACGGTTTGTATTTTCAATAACTACCCTCCATCAGCTCTATATGTATACAAAGAAAGCAGCGATGACATTAACATTAAGCAACAAACCAATTTTTAAATTACAAGATTTTGCTCAAAAGCCTAATTTTAAAACAACTGTTGTTCGAAAACTATAGGATCAATCAACATATGGTGTGCATTTCCAATAATTACCCTTCATCAGCCCAATTCGTATACAAAGAAAGCAGTGATTACATTAACGGTTAAGCAACAAATCAACTTTTAATATACATGATTTTGCGCAGAAGCCTAAATTTAAATCAACTGTGGCTAGAAAACTATAAGAGAAATCAGCAAACCGTATACATTTCCAGTAACTAGCCTTCATTAGCTCTGTGTATACAAGAAAAGCAGTGGTAAATTAATAGCTAAGCAACAACAAAAAAATATTTGCAATCATTTGCAATTAAAGTGTCACATTGTCAAAACTAGTATTTACTATTTATTGCTTATTATGCAAATTGATACTTTGTTGTTAGCAACCTATTGGTTTAGCAACGGCTGCCACACAAGCAGGATAAACGTATCCATTGTATATAGTATAAATATGTAGTAACATCTTCCGTAACATCTTCCCCGATAGTGCAGTTTCTGTGATGCAACACCGCATTTGTAATCCAAAATAATTTCAGAACATGGAACATCCAGTTTCTTCATGACCAAACATTAACATCCTAAAAGTAAAAGCAAGATTAGCTGTAGTAACGAATTACAAAATTAAGATTAAAGGCACATTCATAGATTTCTTACTCAACTTTCAACAGCATCAATAAGCTGTTGAAAATGCCTACAGTGATAGCATTACCATAACGTAGCGTGGCGTCGCGTAAGAAATCAGCAAGAAATGAATCAGCCTTAAGAGCCTCATTTATGTTTAATAAATTTCACCTGTAATAATAATAAATTATCTCTGTACTTTTAAAAAATGATCTTCCATTGATAGATTAACATATAGGCACGTTTATAGAGTCTATATCATGAGATTATTGAAGGGAGGTCGCCTCAGACTCTGGTCTGGGGTAAGTGATCACTGATCGTAATAATTGTAACAATTACTACTCTAGGAATAATAAAACACTTGGTTGACGTTTCACAGTATATATAGAAAAGTACTCTACAATTGTTTCGGCCTCTCAGCCATTCTCAAGAGTATACACTGACAAAAGAGTTTATACTCTTGAGAATGGCTGAGAAGCCGAAACAATTGTAGAGTTCCTTTCTATATATACTGTGAAACGTCAACCAAGTGTTTTATTATCCCTATACTAATATGTTTCACCAAGTGGTAACCACTCACACATCCAATTTAATTACTACTCTACTCTCAATCACTACTCTCAAGTAGTTTCCTGCAGGGAATCGAGAACACTGACACTAATATAAATTATTCACTCGATTTAAATAAGGTAAATAGCAGCAAAGAGTAAATTATACTATAATAAATAATTTTACCTCAGTCTCCTATGTCTGGGCTAGTCAAAATGCTGACAATGTTATGAAAGCGCTCTTTGACCTTTAGGAATACAGTCTCTTGAAGCAGTCTCTGGCCGATCAATGCAGTCCATATTCCAGGACTTTGTGCTCCCGACTGGTTCTAAAAAATACATAATATTAGGCGAGGTACGGACTAACTTAGGAAACCTCCAAATCCACAAAATCTACGTTGTGTAGTCAAAGCAGGTTGAACATGTTCATTGCAATAATATCAACAATGATAATCTTCGTACAAATATAAACACATTCATCATAACACAAATAATAATACAGGTAGCACAGGTTATATTTATTTCTTTCATACATGTGTGCGCATATAGAGAATCCCTGCATCTGTTTGTTTTGTATAGGAAATGCGATTCCTTTCAAAGATTGGACTATAAATTTAAATTTTGTATCTATAAAGGCTGATTCCTAGATTTCTTAAGCGATGCAACGCAATGCTGTGGATAACATTGAATCGCTATGAGCATTTTCAATGTGCGTTGAAAATGCTGATAGCATTTTTGCATCGTCTAGGAACTATATATGTGTCGACTTAAGACCGATGTCTAGGAACTTATCTAGGTCGAATGTCGAGGAATACCTGTAGTTATGTATATACATTGAAAGACGCCAGTGAATGTAATATAAACTATATCGATATCAATGCGCAGTTATATTGAACTCGATGAAAATATCGTAAATAGCAGCAATGAGTTAATAATACTGTAATGAACCATTTTACCTTAATGATAACTCTGCCAATGTTATGAAAGTGCTCTTCAACCCTTAGGAATATAGTCTCTCGAAGTCCGCTCTGGCCGATCAATGCAATCCTTACATCTGGACTTTGTGCTACCCAGTGGTGCTAAAAACATACATAATATTAGGCAATGTTCAGAGCAACTTAGGAATCCACTTCAAATCCACTAAATCCATGTTGTGCAGTTGAAAGCAGGTTAAACACGCTCTTTACAATATCTACAATGAAAAGATTCATAAACATGATTATTATGATTATGACGCTCATGATTATAAACAAATTCATCGTAACACAAATAATAAGATATGAACAATTGACGCAGAAAAAAGTAGGACAATTCTTGGGTAAACGGTGCATCCTGCTTTTTTGTGCATCAACTGTACCTACACTGAAAGATGCCAGTGAATGTAATATAAACTACATCGTTATCAATGCCCATAGTTACATTAATTGAAGTTATTTGCATAGCTCCTTCATTTACAACAGTGTTTCATTATTGCCAGTTCACTGGCATCTGTAGAAGATGCTAACATTGAAAATCAACACTGCATTGTACATTAACCTATAATTAATATAAGTAGTTATTTTCTTGCTCAAGGAGTGGACAGCTAATAACTACTAATACTACTAATAGTAGGAGTAATCATTTAACCAACAATAACTGGGTACCCACCTGTTTTAAATTTCTTTTTCAGAACCATGATAATAGTAACAGTGAGTTTAAAATTGCACACAATTAGAGTGGCATTCACAGCTTCATTGAACTTCACCTGCTAATCCTAATTACTATCATCTTGCTCAAAGAATGGGCACAATATCACGGGCACGTGGAACAGCTATAATGATAATATAACCCAATATAACCTCTAAATATTTTTATCTCGCCTGAGGGTCTGTATTACCATTTTGTCGGCTTTCAATAAACTCCAATAGATGTCCGCCTAAAGTACATTCCGAGCCACAGACTTATTTGTCTCTCTCTCTTCTCTCTCACTCTACGCGTTTGCGTAGAACTTCTACGTTCCTGGCACCAAATGTAAAATTTCGCCCGCAAGACCAAGACTGAAATGAATTATTATTATAAGATCTTTTTATAAATAAATGAACAATCGCCAGACGCTTGCATCGTTCACATTCACACTACAGTTTGATTGCTCTCCTTTTCATTTAAAAGGAGAGCCCATACACCGTGCAATCTGTTGTATTGCAGTTCGCAGAAACAATCAGCTTACGAGTTGGTAGGTATTTCATCCACAACTGACAATTGCAAAGACTGTTCGATGTTCAGATCATTTGTGTCTGTGGATGAAATACATATGAACTTGTACCGATTATTTCTCCGATCTGCAGTACAACTTGTACAACAGATTGCATGGTGCATGGGCCGTTTTAGTTTGTGCGTGGGAGAGAAATTTATGTCATTTTTTATGTCTTTTATATATTCTTTTCTCAATAACTATGCATCTCACAGCATTAAAAATAAAAAGCAATTGCATATTGTCATATTAATTTTGCCAAAACGCGATTCTTCGAAAAGCAAGAGTCGGTTGGTTATTTTATGGATAACCAACTTATAATAATAGTCTTATATTTGCAATAAAACCATCCAAGGATCATATATTGCAAATATTTTATTTTTTTATCTATCAGGAATGCGGACACATAATGATATATAAATTAAATGCATACTGGGTATTTACAAGCGTAATCCAAAAGCTACACTTTTTCAGAGACAATTTTCCAAGCACCTATCCTGTACCGCAGCCATATTAAAACCAGGTCTCTACCCATCTGTATCCAGCTCCAGAACGGAGTCACCTTTGATCCTTCGATCTCCGTCCAGTTCACAGCCACCTCAGCGATAGGTATCTTCAGCCTTTGTGCGATGTACAACAACTCAACGTCAAATGCCCTAAAACAACAAAACATAAAACAAAAGATCACCACAGCTCAATGTCACTGTCATTTAACAAAACACATCAACATAAAAATGTCCAGCTATCTGCAGTCTTATCGCTCTTTACACTCTTTGGTTTTGGAATGTTATAAGCATTTCAATCTATATTGTGTGCACGTTACATCATTCTCACCACTTTTCGACGTGCAGGCTCTCGAAGCACCTATCAGCAGCATCTCTAGTTAGCAGCTTGAAACCACATTGGGTGTCTTTAAGGCCCCGCACTGTGAACAGCCACACCAGGAAGTGGAAGCCGTGCATCAGTATCGTGCGGAAGAAGCTCCGTGAGGCGATGGCCTCCTTCTCGAGATGCGCACGGGACCCTATGGAGATTCCGGGAAGCTTCGCAGTCTCATTCAGATCTTTCTTGTAATCACCTAAAAATTGATATTTCAAGGATATAATACATCAATTTAGCGTCCTACAGCAGTTGAACGGGTCAAGCGGTTAATGTGATCTACTTTAAAACATGAATAGATATTTCTGTTAGTTACGGTACTTTTTAGTAGGTCCAGCATGGATTCCTCTAATTTTGCTAGATCTGCAAACTTTGTCGCTCCGTCGGCATCGGCGAACAGTAGAAACGCACCACGGGCACTCTGCATTCCCTGAAAATTTGATATAAAATAATTAATCATATTAACTGCAACAAACATTGTAACAGTTAACGATAACATAATAGTACGAAATTCATTTGACAAAAATTTCCAAGAGTTATGTTTCGCCCGTAATTCCAATTAGCCATGGCAGCAGAAATAGATCCCCAAATAAGTAGTGGCAAGAAATTAAAAATCTTCCGATTTTAAAAGTAATTATTAGAAAGAATGTCTAAATAATAAGAAAAAATAAAAAGTTTAGAATAAAAGAACTTTGGCAAGTTTGGAATCCTTTTTTTGACTAATTATCATTGCAAGTGAGTGATTTAACACACCATGGAAATTCTATTTGAATTGGATGCAAATATTTTCCACGTATTGGGATAGTTTTATATTTCCTAAAGAATAAACGAACTGATACACAGTTTCCAAATAAAAAATTGCATCACATTCAAATACAGCTTGAAGCAAGAATTGAATTATGTATTCTAAACATGAGCCATTTCGAGTCTTTGCTGAGAATGTCAATGTCGCTACCAAGGTTGAAATTAATAAGCTTCAATAGAGAATGTTTGTCAACATTTAGAATAATTTCTGTGATTCATTCAAATTCATGAGTCACGTGAAACAACAATTTTCACAATAATAATTTGTAAACCGTAATTTGTAATCCGTGATAATCACATAATTTGCAGCTGTGAGTCATGCAAAAAAACAAGCTTATAAACAATATTTATTATTCACGACAGTGAAATACGCAAATTATTACCAAAAGTAAAAACAAAGCTTGGAGATGTCTAATAAAACTTGTACTGACAACTTCTGTACATCAGTTGCACTGAAACATATTTATGATTGTTAGATAGGCTCATGTTCAACAAGAACCTTAGATCCATTTCATAATAGTGATAACAGAATGATACAGACAGATTTGAATGTAATACGCAGCATAATAGATATCAAGCGGTAAAAGGCATAATTGTTAAAAAAACATATCTACAGTATTTCTAATACCCCACGGAATTTTTAATTGTGTTGGTCATTTTTAGTTACCAAAAGTACGTGTATTCTTAATGTTAAAAAAAAACAATGTCATGAAGTTTTATGTAACACTGACAGATAAATTGACAGTGCAATAATATTCAACCTGATCTATTTTTGTGATTTTCTTCTCCAATTCAAATTACAGGTGATAGACGAGATAATACTGTTTCACTGGGATATTAAAAATACTATATGTTCAAAAGCTACTCACTTCTGACATACCAATGAAAGTGTTAAGGCACAGTTTTACAAAATTGGATTAATAATGATCAATGCATTCAAGGACACTAATTTCCAATTAATGTTAAGCAAACAGAGATTGTAATACTGGGGTTTTAATTGTAAACATTGTATTGGTATGATGGTACTTTAAGTTTTGTGGATCGGAGGCATACAAAATATATATACCAGTCGAACAGCGCCTCCTTTCCCTCGGTTGGTCTCCAAATCGAGGACACGGACCTTCACACTGCCATATTTCTTGCAGTACTCAGTGGCAACCTTGACTGTGCCGTCAGTGCTCCCATCACTGACGACAATGACCTCGTACTTGAACCCGGTCCTGGATCGAGTCTCCAAGAAATCCAGGCACTCGTCGAGCATTGGAGGCACTAAAAACAAAACCAAGTGATTTCACTGTAAAAATATAGACTGTACTATTTCTGTGCCAATGGGCTTATTATTTATGGTTTCAAATCGCAATCTGAGTGATATTAAAGTTTTTCAAGTACCCTTCAAGTATGACTTTTTTCAGTTAAATACAGTTCTGAATCTACTTACATCTGACCTCCTCATTGTATGCAGGAACGATCACACTCAAATTGACCTCGGGTGCTTCGGCAATGTGAGGGAACGGAATCGCTTTGCCCGTGACTGGCTCAATGTAGTACTTCTCCTTTTTGCTCCTGTAGACCAGCGGGTAGAGGCTTGAAGTGGCTATTAGGAATATGCATAGCTGCAGAGTCGAAATAGGAAAATGTGAAAGTTTTTTTTTTCTGTTTATGGTAATTTTTGATTTATTTCATGTGGAGTTTTCAGACCAGTCTTGCAGACTTAATTGGGGATTGTAAGACTGGGCTAAATGTATGAAAATATGCATGAAGCGTGTTACGGCACCCATTGCCAGGCTGCAGTCAGTTTGGAGCGAGGTTGATCTTCTTGTAAAGTATATAAATCAGTCTTTTTCTGTGGTACTAAGACAAAACCCGATAAGTCAGAAAACTAAAAAAAAATGAGTTTTGCCATCGACCTATCGCAAAGGAATGTACATATCAGAACCTTTATTATGGTTCTACGTATTTTGGGTGCATCATAACCATATACAATTTTGGGTTTTGTCACAATAAATTTGCACCCTTCCTCCATGGAAAATTAAATAGTCATTACAAAACTGAAAATAAGCCAAATATGTTTGGCTAGATCGAAACAAAATACTTCTAATGTTTACAGAGTTATTTCATTACGAGTTTCCAAGTTAGCCTGCTTCTAAAACTGTAAATGCACATGTTTTTTTTTTTTCGTTTCAATTTCCATTATTCATTTACTTTCATCGGAAAATCGTTTGATTCTGAATAATTTTAATAAAGAATCAAATCATTCACAATATATGCTTCGCGGGATTCCCACAAAAGTTATGGAAATTTCATGACGTTTAACATCAACAATAAACAAGGTGCTTGCCGGAAATTCAAGATTAAAACATAACGAACATCTGCAGCAAAGTGGCCCAGATACGGTCAATAAAATTGTCATTTGTATTAACGGTTTCAATTGAAGTGCTACTCATTGACCAATCACAAGTGATCAATGAGTTGCATCAATGAGTATCATTGAGAGTATTATTGACAATATTCAAAATATTTCGACATATACTTGCTGGAACATTGTACGGATGGAAAATAATCGGATACCGGGGGAATCTTATGTCGAGTAATAGAAGAAAATTGAGAAACGGTAGACCAAGAATAAGATAACTTGGTATAAGATAGTGTTAAAATACTTGAAGTGAGGTGATGGAAACAATATGCCAGGGATAAAAATAAGTGCACGCGAAGTTAGAAGGTCAAGGTCTGAAACGGACGGAAAGAAGAAACAAACATGTGGAATTTAGACATTATTTGTTAGTTTTATATTATTTTATAGATGAGTATAAATAAGGGCAATATTTACAACTTTTTGGATTCTACTTGGAGTTGAAAATTTGGCCCCAAACAGAAGCCAACGCATATGTTTTGAAATGTTTTATATTTATAGAATTAAGAAATATGAGGAGTATGGATTGACGGGATATAATACAAGGCTAAATTCGTGTGATTCACACCTGAAAGGTCAGTGAATCCAAAAATAACGGTTTAAGGTTAGAATGGGGCCCCGGCAAACGATTATATGTATTATATATGCAGACGTACCGCCAAAATCACGGAAAAGCCCAGCGCGGAGCCGTAAAACAAGAGCAGCTTAATATCTAAAAACATTTTTACGAGTTAAGTGTACGCTTTGCGAAACATGACATCAACTCGATCAGATCAATTTGCATTGTTGGCATTTCTTAATTCGATAAGGGTTGACGTTCGTGACATTTCGCGGCGCTGGGGATTTCGCGCTCCGTAGGTTGGCAGTATGCGCGCATTCTCGCGTCAAATGAGGTACTTTTTATTTGTCACAACTTGATTTACCTTTTTGTTGACGTTTTTCTGTACATTAACGGCGGTCGAAATTCAGAACATAATTTTTGGCGTATGCATGTGTCCCAGTGCAGCGGTAAAATTCTAAAATTAAATTGTGAAAGTATCTACATCCATCAGCTCGGAGATATCCGACTCTGTCCGACGGCCATCAACGATCAGCCATCAGTGTGTCCTCTCACAAACAACAAGCATCGGCCCTGTAAGTTCACAATTTTTTCCTCATTATAAGTTCCTTGTCGGTGCTCGCATACGTTTAACTGTTTCGTGGTGGTTCGTTCCTTCGCAGGTGGTAAGTGCACGCGGATAGCGTACGTACGTGTGTTCGTTTAAAAATCGCTGTTTTCTATTACGAGCTTTTTTTACACAACTACTGATGCGTCATGTCCAGCGATCTTTCTAGAGCTCTTTGTACTGTTGTACGTATGTTGCGGGAGATTGCGGTGGTTTTCGTGCATTATTGACGTACAACCAGGGGGAATTCGCCATTTCGGGGAGGGACTGCAGAGAACTTCCAACAAGTCGGACAATGGCGCTCGCTGCCTCGTTTCTTTGTATTCGCGTCGATTAAGCGCACCGGAGGGCCCATATCAATGCATTCACATGTATTTCTCTCCTGTGAACGCCCAAGTGGTGTGTGGGTGGAAAAGAAATTCCATTGAGGTCGCCGCGGTACTCGCCCCGTTTCAACCCGCGTACGATTTGCCAATTCCTCGTCAAAAGCCTACATGCAATAATGGAGCTCGTTCTTGGTATTCCCTGGTGATAAATGTTCATTTGCATTTCATGAGCGGGTATCTTATTTATTCGCATGATTTGTTATTTTATGGTCGGCACGTGTATACGTACTGGCTCGCTAAGTTTGTTTAAAAACCTGAAAACTCTTGACGAATATCGCGGACGTCAAGAATCTCCCAATTAACATTAATAAACTGTCATTGCAATTGTATACGTAAATATTCGACGCGATTAGGATCGCAACACCAAACAGGACAGCGCATACGTCTGCAGCGTCTATTCAATGGCTCGATTCAACATCACCTTGATATGTTTCCTTTGTATTATTGAATGGACGGAGAAACTTGACCTATATATCGGTGGACAAATGTTTCGCTCACTGCAGTGCGTTCATTATTAATGAAATTAGCCGCTCTGCAGCGATCGCGGACTTGGAATTAATAAGCGCTTTCTAGTTTTATTAATTAATATCGGTACTCATCCATTGTACGCCGTGTGAATATTAGAAACCGTTCGACGGGGCCACGTAATTTTTTGCCCGTTAACCAAAAGTTCATTGTTTGAACACCTGCTCACAAAGCGATCTTTTGAGACATCCTTGGAATGTGTTAAGGACCTTGAAATTGACCTCTCCCCCTCGCGCGTCTCTGGGCCGGTGTCGTTGACCCGCCACTTGTACTTTTTGTCGAGGTCCTGCACTGTCTGCTCCAGCCCCTCAAAGCCATTAAAGAATTTTTTTTTCCATCAACTCATTATTGCCAAATTAATAATTGTGCATTTCACTGAATGCTAAATAATAGTTTATGTTGTTGGATTCCAGTTGTTTGAGGCCACACTGCAAAAACAATCAAGTGCCTGGACCGAGAGGGATTTTTAGGCCGCTGTAGTCAACCCACCACGACGGAGTGCCCCAGGCAAGCGGGGCCACAAGCTCGTGTTTCGGGGAAGGAACCTGTTCCCCCCGCCAAACGACGCTGGGTCCCTCCCTCTACTCTGCGACACCATGATCTGTCCACGCCCGAGTCCCGTAACGACCTGGTGTTCCGAAAGGTTCGCGGCATCCTCAACAAACTCACACCAGACAAATTCAAGAAGCTGAGCGATGACCTCCTACGAACTGAACTAACATCGGGCAAAATTCTCAAAGGCGTCATCTTTTTAATATTCGAAAAGGCCCTCGATGAGCCCAAGTACTCGTCTATGTACGCACAATTGTGCAAGCGCCTATCCGAGGAAGCACCGAATTTCGCACCTGATAACAGTCCCTGTACTTTCAGACTGTTGTTGCTTAACAAGTGTAAAGTTGAGTTTGACCATAGGTCGGAGATCCTTGAACAGCATGGATTACACGGAAACAGAGATCAAACGATTGAGGATGAGGAGCGTAGGCACCTGGCAAAACGCAAAATGCTGGGAAATATTAAGTTCATTGGTGAATTGGGTAAGCTGGAGATCTTATCGGAAAGCATTCTCCACCTCTGCATACAGGAGCTCCTGTGCACCAAGAGGGGTGACGATCCCTCCGAAGATCTGGAATGTCTTTGCCAGATTATGCGCACCTGCGGCCGCATCCTGGACACAGACAAGGGCAAAAAGTTGATGGAGCAATACTTCAAGCGCATGTCAATACTGGCAGATAACCAAGAATTACAACCACGTATCCGTTTCATGTTGAAGGACGTTATTGACCTTCGGTTGGACGGGTGGGCCCCAAGAAAAGTAGCTGTTGTGGAAGGCCCTGTGCCGATTCATCAGATCAGACCGGTTGAGGACGACAGGTCCTCGTTCCGAAGGGAGAGAAATCAAGATCACCGCGATCCCGATCGATCAAACACGTCAGAATTATTCAGACATCCGATGAAGACTCGTGGAGGCATTGAAGATATGATGCTCATGGGCATGAATCTCACCTCCTCCACTACTAATCTTATTCCGACCCATCATTTCAGCACAAACGGCTTCGGAGGGCAACGCGATGGGGGATTTAGAGGACACAACAATCAACGCAGCGGTTTCAACAATTACAATAATCAACGAGGTCAATACAAGCACAATCAAAACAACAGCAACACTCAATACAATAATCGTAAGTATCACGCATATTTCCATAGAAATAAATACAATTACATTTTCATTATTTCTCGCATTGCAATAATTTCACATTGCTCATCCACTACTAAAGTAATTGGATGAAGTCAGACACCATTAGTTGAAACATACGCATTTAAATCACTTGAAAAAATTTATAATAACTTCACAAGTTTTCTATTAACTTGCTAAATCATTCAAATGTGTCATAAGGAAATATTATTTTGTGAGTAAAAAATATCATCCTAACATGGTTGATTCTGAAGACATCTGAATATCAAAAGCTTAATGCATATAACAATGACATTGCAACGACAAACATGCATTTACCGTGTTATTTTTATTTGTAGAGTCAAACAAGGAGCTAGCGCCTCGCTTCAAAAAAAATCTGATAGTAGCCCGCGAACAAAATCTGGGCGAGTTTGAGCTCAGACCGTCCGCTAACTCGCTGTTCAACAAGGCAACCGTTAAATCAAACAACATTATGAATTCAAGACCATTAGATCCACCATTATCGACGACACCGAAGCAATCCCCGACACCACTACTGAAAGAACCACTGCCCATAAAGCAGGCCTCTTCCGATAAACCGAAGCAAGCCAAAAAAGAGAAAGGCCCGACTAAGGAAGAGGTCCTAAAAAAATTCACCACGCTCATCGAAGAATACCTAAAAGGCGACACGACCCTGCAGCAAGCCGTCGACTCGTACAAGGAGCACAAGGTCCCCGATAAGTTTGCAAAGGAAGTCATCCATTCGGGCCTGAAAACACTGGCCATCGATAAAACCAAAGAGGACCAGCAGAACTTCATCGCCCTCCTCTCGGGCCTCAAGAAGGAGACCTTGCTGAACGGCACCATCGTTCTTGATACCTTCAAGGCGCTCTGCAACCTCCTCGAGGAGTGCGAGAACGAGAAGACCAAGGTGACCGACTCTATGTCTGTGCTATTCGCCTCTGCGGTCAAGGAGAACTTGCTCTCGGTGATAGACGTCGCCGCCTTCACTGAGCACGGCACTTACCATCCCCTGTTCATCTGCGCCCTGCAGGAGCTCAGGGAAATGATTGGCGAGAAGGAGCTATCCAAGCTTTTCAACGAAAGCAAGGTCACACTGCTTGCCCAGCTGCCCGAGATTGATCGGACCAAGGAGAGGCTCACGGAGATCCTCGGCGAGAAGAGGCTCACCTTCCTCTGCCCGATGCTCCTCCTTGAGGCCGACCTTGTGAAGCAACTGCAAACCGATCCCAACCCTCAACTTTTTTACAAGTGGATCAAGGAGAATCTCGAGTCAATTGATTTCAGTGAGCCCGGCTTCATTACAGCATTAATGACGGTGTTGCTGAAATATATTACTCAGGTAATGACATCAGGGGAATTATAAATGTAGATATAAAAGAAGTTTTGCAATTATTTTTGCTCCAATAAATGAGCCGTTGAAACATCAGGGGAATTATAAATGTAGATATAAAAGAAGTTTTGCAATTATTTTTGCTCCAATAAATGAGCCGTTGAAATTCAGAGTGGTGTAAGTCCATTTTTTGTTTTTAATTCATATTAGTCCAGAAATGGACGTACACCACTCTGGTTTTCAACGGTTCAAATATAATATAAAGATCTAGACAAAAGTGACAAAAGAAAAATTAATAAACTTTTTGTTTATAACACAGGTTATTACCTCATAAATTATTACCTTCTTAAATTGTTAAACAAAATGGAGAACTTGCCTATTTTAATTTCTCATTCAATACAAGCAATTTGTACAAGGTGATTATTAATTGTTGTTAAATTGTATCAGGAGGCAACCTTGCTAGCAGCCGGCGATGACAAAGCAATCGCTGAGAAGGAGAGAATGCTCTTGGACAGGTACCAGCCGATCCTGCATGCTTTCCTCCATGAAAAGTCATCTCTTCAGTTGGTCGCCGTGTACGCACTGCAGGTACATTTCTACGCGCTGGGATTCCCGCGTGGCCAGCTGTTGAGGTGGTTTAACGCCTTGTACGATTTGTCCATTGTGGAGGAGGAGGCCTTCCTTACATGGAAAGAGGATGTCACCGATGTTTATCCCGGAAAGGGTCAGGCGCTTTTCCAGGTACGAACTACATATTTTTGTTTTTGATGGGTTTTTCGATGTGACCCCATTGAAGTAATGCATTATTACATCATGTATTTTGATTTGTGTTTTTTGTTTTACTAGGTAAATCAATGGTTGACTTGGCTGCAGGAAGCGGAGTCTGAGGAGGAAGAAGGAGATGAGTAAAACTGTATGTGATCCAGGTGTCACTTAGGAGAAATTTTATATTTTAAGTTATTACAATAAGGATCCAAGTCCTTTTTTACTTCAATTTTGGTGTCAACAGCTGTTTATTTAAGTATTTCAAATAGTAAATTGTCCTTAGCTGTAATTTATGTTCTTGAGGAGCGGCCAGCCAGGTCACCCTAGCACCAATTTAGTGAAATTGTACATTAATTACATACATTACGTACATTATGATTTTTTTTTATGTGTGAATGGTTTTATATTATTTTAGAGGACAGTAGCAGTGATGTTAGATCTGTAAGATTGTATTGCATGATTGCTTTCCAGACTATATTTAACAAACGGAATCTGTTTTTACAATCAACACACACACATACTTCTGACTGTAAATTGAATAAAAATTATTAAATGGTGGATTTTCAGCTTTTATTATACTTTTATATTTGTGTGTTCTCAGTTAGATAAATGTGTCTCGATAATACATCATTTCCAAGTATTTTATGAATTTATAATTACATTGCTGTAAACACTTAGCTTAGAAATAATCTCCACAATTAATAAAAATAAAATAAAAAATGTACTTTTTTAGTACTGCAAACAGAGTCTTTTTTATATTTGTACATGGATTATTCCCAAATAGATCAGTCTGAACAACTTTTCCCTAGATCTCGGCAAATACAATGTGACCCTATTCAAGACATATTCCTAGATACAAAATTCACAAATGGCTTCTAGAAATTAAATAACCATACACAATCTATTTACAAATTGAAAATTGGTCTACTTTGTCGTGGTCTCTGGTTTACTCTCGTCTAAAAGAGCACTTTTAATACCAGCCTTTTGGAGCTCTTCTATTAAATCACCGGACTGGTGCATCTGCAGCAGTATGTCGCACCCCCCAACAAAGTCTCCATTGATGAAAACCTGCGGGATTGTCGGCCAGTTGGTGAAGTCTTTGACGCCTAAAAGAGCGCAGTTCACATCAACTGCATCCGTAGTTGCTTTCACTCACCCTGCCTCAAGTCTTCATTGTCCAGTACGTTGTGCGAGTCATATTTGACACCGTGCATCCTCATGATCTGCACAACAGCGTTGCTGAAACCACATCTCGGCTCATCAGGGATCCCCTTCATGAACACCACAACCTTGTTGTTGGTTACCAGTTTCTTAATCTCATCAGGCTTAGAACTAAAGTAACGTAAGAACTGCCTGTTGAATTTCAGGAGACTCGGTAGCCTGACGATACTCATGATGGGTCTTTTAGGGTATTTAACCTAAAATATTTCGGATTTTGTGGTTAGATTTCTTTTATTTTCCAAGCTTCTGCGCGTGTCAAGTTCGTTCTCGAATGTGCGTTGTACAACTGATTTTACGGAGATGATCAAAATATATAGCAATTCTGGTTGTGTTTTGAAACTATCTCTGATGAATTATTAGTAAGGCTAGGAAGTTTGCAGAGGAAGTACCAAAGTCCTCGCAGTACTCCAAAGAAAACATCATTCTGATAGTGTTCTTCTGCCGGAATTAGAACTCATTGCTGAAAGACTGCCTAACGTAGTAGCACAATATCATTGAGTGTAAGAAACGCTGCACATGGCATATTTAGATGAGCTCAGCGAGTAGAAGCATCACTCATAACAAAAATACGTCCATGTAATTTAAAGATTTATTTACAGATGAGGGGCTAGATATTTGTACAGATATATTAAACGATGATTAGGTGTCTTCTTTTGTTGCTTCTGATAACCAGCGTTTCATCACTACCTCGTTTACGGACACCTTCCTGATGTTATCTGGGTTATTTAGGTCTAATCCTTGGGGCCAAGTTATCTGACATATCATTAGTTCCTAAGAAATAAAATAATCAATTGACCAATATTATTATAATATTAATATTGATTAATATACAGTATGATATCAGTGGTTGGAAGTACAAAGAGATAAACCATATCGGATCAATAGAGAAGATAGAGGGGAGAAAGATTAACCTTATTAAGAATTTGTTTGGGGTTTGGCTGGTGTGTTTCAAACGTTTTGAACTGTTATGTCTCATTAAGAAGTATGATCAAGATTCCACATTGAAAAAAACTTATGAAATTACTTTTCCTGCAGTTTCAGATACTCGATTTAAGCCATACAAATGCTTAATTTTCATGTCATTCCTGTTCATCTCTTCCTTGCGCTTGCCATGCTCGTTTAAGACATCGATGACTACCACATAACTAGCATGATATTCCTGTGGGCTTCCCTTGTACAGAACTAAAATATGTGACATAAGAAAAAGCTTCTGTTAAATTCCATTTGCAATTATTACCACGAATTAGTTACCAAAGTCACCGCCGAATTTGATGCCCGGCTTAACTACCCAGTTCCTGCACCGGCAGTAGTGGTAAACGATGTAGTTCCGCACAAAATATTCATCAGTTTCCCCGAAGAGCCTCCAGGAGTCTTTGTGCGTTAACAGGGAGCCTCGGTCGTGGATGTTCAGGCAGTCTAGCTCCTTGGTGAGGAAGTACGCCTCTTCCAAGGAGAGATTGAGGGTTTCTGAAGGACCGCTGAGGTCAATTTCGTAGCGGACTTTGAGGTTCGTGAAATAGTCGTCCGTATCGGAATCACTATCGGGGACGATGAGAACTTTCCGAGGTTTATGTTTATTGGTGAAATGAGGCTTGCGGTGGTTGAACTGACGGTCTCTCAGGATTTGCACCTCTCTTTCATACATAGGAGTGTTTCTTGACAAATTCCCTTTACCGAAAGTACCCATGGTGTTTAGCGCCATCATTTCCTCAGTATCGGTAATGATCACCGAATAACCATTGAATTCACCTGAGTATTTTTTGTTAACCACTGTAGGCAAGAGGGCACATTGTTTTGATTTATGTTTCTTCCTAACCTCTTTAGATTCCATGTTTCAACATTTATCATGAGTGGACATTGGTTGGGTGGAGTGGATGGGAACCGTTATATACGAATCTGTGTAATAATAATTTAGAAAACTAATTAGATTATCTCCTTACGTTTCTGTGATCCTGGTACTAAATATGAAATTTCGGTTTCGCTCACTATTACAATGTTGCCAACTGTTTTATTTAAAATATTTATTTACAAATGTAATTTACAAATATTAATCGATTTAGGCGATACTTGCCATAAAGTAGATTAAAAGACACTAATTATTCGTTTATAATGTTCTGCGAAATTGAATGATAAGATTTGCAACATAACATTTTGCAACATGGATTTGTTGACAAATGTCACATTGACAACCGACGTTGAAGTTTTCAGGATCAAATCCAATTAACAAATAATGGATATATTACACAGTTACAATTAATAATAAATTATAAACATAAACCACCACGAACTCAAAATGACCTCAAAACCATCAATCCTTATAGTGAGTAGCAGCAACACGAGACCAAAATCGCTAATAAAACTCATCACGAAGGAGACACCCAAAGAGAACACCTCAACACCTAGCGTGGTCGTTCATCCGTGGAAGCTAGAGACCAAATACTACACAGCCGAGGTGGACCTGGTCGGCATAAACGAGGAATTCGCCCGCGACGAGGTGTTCAACGATAACGTCGAGGCCCTGATCGTGCACATGGACGCAAACAGGGACTCGGGCCTCGACGACCTCAAGAAATGGGAGCCCCTGGAGTCAGAGTGCGACCCGGATATCAAGCTGCTCGTGGCCAACTACTGCAACACTGACACCAAGATCTCGAAGCTGCGGGCGACCGAGTGGTGCCTGAAGCGGGGGTACGAGCTGGTCGAGCTGTACCCAACGGCCATCGAGATCCAGGAGCAGGACATAATGCCCGAGAAGGTGGGCGTGGAACGAATCGTGGAGGCGCTGCAGGCGCACGTTTGGTCCAATCTGGTGATGAGTGGCGAGAAGAAGGGGGCTGCCGGCGGTGTGGAGGAGTACCTCACCGCGGAGGGGTCCGACGACTTCACGGAGCTCTTCAACCAGCTGCACATGATGAAGGATAGTATACAGTCGCTCCCGGTCAGGGATCGGAAGCAGTGTGCCGAGCAGATCGTCACAGCTTTCTGGAAGGCTATCGGCGGCGACGAGGAGGAAATAGCTGATATTTGATTTGTTGATGTATAGACTCTTTATTTTATATATGTAATTTAAGTTAATCAATATAGTGATTGTATAAATGTATATACACAATGGTTATTTATCATAAGTCATGCATATATTAGTTGGTATCATGAGTTTACGGTTTTTATTTTGTATGCAAATTGGAAAGAATCGACATTTTTATTATGTTCTCTGGGAATAATAACGTGCCAAGTGTAACACTTGGAACTAGATAAATAATTGTTACAAAACACAAAAGAAAATCCCTGTTAAACTGTCCGTGATGACTAACCAATTACGCCATGCCATAGTAAAAGGAGCAATGGGAATTATTGTTATTATCAATGGGATATTCGTAAAATCAGTGCAGTACATACAGTACATTGGGCTCTATAGTTTACAGACTTTAGTTGAAGTCGATGTTAAAGCTTGTTGCTGTTAAACTTAGCAGCAATCTTAATAAATGTTACTGAAGGCAGGGCAAACAATAACAATACATAATTCCTATTGCTTTTCTGTAAGGAAAACTAAAAGTGATTTAGTTCAGATTTTTGAATCGAAATTGGTGGGAACATTAACCAGGTAAAGGTGGGCTAATGACCACCACTGACCTTCACTTTCGCTAAAGTGGGGTCATTTAAAATTAGTAATGACTTGTAAGCTGATGCAAATTATGCCTGGAAGAACTGAACAAATCTAATCATGGTCTGATGGTAACATAAAGATTTAATTCGGATAAAGAAGTAATGGTGTTCACTGGGTGTTTTTAAATTGCTTTATGGTTGTTTGCTTAAGTGCAGGGCCTTGTGAATTTCCGCGATTACGAAATGCACCCAGAGCTGCTGAATGTCAACAAAATCATGTGTAACATCAGCTGATGAGGAGTAATGTGCCAAGAGGTGGGACAGAGAGGGGCAACAGGAAGGGAGCGAGACGGAGAAGGCGTGCGTCGTTGTCCGTTAGTTAAGCGCGAAAATCAGTGGAAGACCGGGACAGAACCGGGAGCCATAACCAAACCTCCAGGAGCCCATAGGCCACCAAGAAGATCCAGAAAGGGGCAATGTTCTAGCCTCCAAGGAAGCATTCTTCCCCGTGAGGAGCGGTAAGTTTCATTCATGTTTGAGCACTGAAACGCGAGAGGGTTGCCGTGACGCTTACCCCTTGTAACGGTTTTCCCCACCCCAAACACCACCACCTGTGGCAAACAATCGTCCAACAAGCTTGTTTACCTGTTTACAACTAGTTTTGATTTGCAGAGGAAAGCGAAGCATGGATATACCCGTGGAGGAGCCGGTGGACCCCACACCAAGGCGCTCATCGAGGAGAACCGCACTCACCGAGATCAACGATGTGACCAACGGGGCGCAAACTCCCAAGTCCACGTCGCCTGACGAGCAAATAATCCTGCAAAGAGGGCCCAGGCGCAAACCTCTCACTTGGTCGCCGTACGAATACAACCGCTCGAAGATACTGGGACCACCGAGAGATAAAACTCCGGAGAAGACTGTATCACCTAAGCCGGACATCAACTTGAAGCTTAGGCGCCGACTGATCCTCACCCCCGAAAAAAATGAGCAGGTGTATTCTGGAGAGGCGATCGTCAAACGTCTGAGGAGCTTCACTAAAGCACGGGAGCAGTGCTTCGGACGCAATTAGATTTAATTTTTTCACCTATATTGTAAGAAATGTGCCTTAATAATTTTAGTAAAAACAATAGGTTTAAGGAAACTTTAAGGTTTTTAATTGTAGCCACCGCACAATTGCAAATCCAATGTAACGTTTACCTTCAATAAAGAATTCTTTATTTACTTAGTTACCTTATATAACATACGCTACATAAAAATTGCACTTCTCAGCAATTTTATTACCACAGTTTATTTTTGCAATAAAATAATACTCAATAAAAATAGAAGTTTCTTAGAATGAAAAGATAGACTAGAGAATATATAGTTTAGATTACGATGCTGAAGTGGCGCAAGTTTTCAAATAAAGCTCTCGCAGATTAAATAGAGGGTTAAACATAAAACATAAAAAAATAAATCTTATCTCATTGAGTGTAGTAAACTCTGTAATATAAAGTCTTCGACCTCCACAGCGAGTACGAGTTGTCAAACTTCAGCAGGTACACCCCCTGGCCGGGGTATTTGTGCGAGCCAGCGTACACCTCACTCTGGCAATCCCTGCGGAACACAGGCACAATCTCTGTGAGCAGCGGCTTCGTGACGCCATTCACCGTCACCGAACCGGACTCCAGATCTCCTGTTTCTATGGTCTCCTCATCGTAGAGCTCTTCATCTATCTCCTCCACATCCTCGTCCTCGCTCTCGGATACATGGACAGATACTTGATCCGTCGATGGCGTGCCATATTCAAAATAAACACCGAAACCTACAAATTACATGTTATTAATATGAAAAACACCCATTTGGGTATGCTAGGGGATTTTCATATAAATCATATATTGAATACATCTCTATTAATTTATAAAGTAATCAAGAACGTAATCAATAAAAAGGGATACAGTTATTAAAAATCATTGCATCATATCTGCAATACTTATCATTGCATGACTTATTACATGTGCCCAGATAAATACATAACTCTGGTTCCTATCGAATGTCAACATAATTTTTTTCGACATCTCTTCTGCTCACCTTTTTTTTGTTCTTAGCAGCCATTGGTAATGCAATGAGTGCATTATCAAGCAAATAATTTGTAATTATAATGAGGACCGTTTCACCTCTGTATTAATTTAGTGTAATTACTGTTACTGCTAAGTTTGCTTGACTAATTTAAAATTTAGATCGTAACTGTACAACAGGGCATTTAAATATTGCTCAGAGATTATCTACATATTATAGCAAAAGAGCAAAAACTGCTCGATTTTATATTGCTAATCGCTGCTCAGTTGGAAAGACACTACAAACAATATTTAAACAAAACAAAACTCTATTCATTTAAAATCTTCAGCAGTTGTAACTGCGTGGAATAAATACTATACGTTTATCACAGAATGTGGAAAACATGTAAATTTACACACAAATACTTCCAGTGAAAAGATAAGGCATGAATATATAAACCCATTGCATTACTTTTGGTAAAGTTGTTACATTTTTTGCAAGAAAACGATTTTGATGAAGAAACAATTTATCAAATAAACATATAACCAATATTTTTGGCATTCTGTCTTATTAGGCTCATAATAATCTCACCTATATCGTAGTGATCGGTAGCAAACTCCCAGAATAGGCGGCAGCCTTCGTGGTGGGTGGGGACGCGTACAGTGACCGTCTCACCGTGCCCCACCCGTACAACTCCGTCACCCTCCGCCTGGGAGACAGATTGCTTAAAAACGTCAATATCTGACCTTGTCCACATGTTAGCGGACACAAGCAGTTCTTGTGATTCTTCTGAGGTGTTTGAGTTGTTGAAGTCATCGTTGTCCGCTTTCTAAGGCGAAAAAAATTGAACAAATACAATCGATAGACTTATAATCCATAGTCTCAAAGATTAAACACAAAAGTGTTATTTAAAACCCGGAAGAAAATACTAATGTATACAGAGCCCTCAAGAAAATGGTGTCAATTTTTCCAACAAGTTCCAATGACATTTGGATAAATCTGGTTAAATTATTTGCTTGAATCTTCGGAAACATTTCAGCAAAGTTGCAAAATATATTTGATTTGTATCTTAAATAGTGCCATCATTAGTATCCATCATATAACTTGACACCACTTTCTTCAACGCTCTATGTGAACTTATTAAGATATAATTAAATATTCTATAAAAAACTCCCGAATGTTGATCAAAAATTCTATTCTGTTAACTCAAAATAGTGTTTATTTTATCAATTAAAAGTTTTTAGAGTTTTTAGAGGCTATTTAAATCCGTTTTCAGAAGTCGATGTGAAAGTTTAATAAAATAAAGCTTGGAGAAACCCTTTTCAAGGTTGAATGATTACATTTGCTTTAATGTACGAGTTTATGAATTAAACAATTTTTTTTTTGTAGAAATCAATAATCACAGATGATTCAATAACAAAAATTAAAATATTGACCAATGAGTTGGCTAAAACAGTCTCATTAAATAAGAATACCTTCCTCCTAATAATAGCTGCCGAAGGTCGTATATTTATAGCAATGGATTCAACAATGCCACAAATTTATTAGTAATCCATACTGTTTCGTTAAAATTGGCTTGCAATGCGAGGCATTTTCTAGTAAACAACAAGTACAAAATAATTCCATTGAATTTAAAATTACCGTTTCATTATCATTTGCTTTCACTCGTGCAGTGCTTTCATTGGCAGGCTCGCCTCGTTGCGCTGCTTGCAGTTGCTGCATGTACTGAATGTAATGTTGTTCCTGCAGTTGTTTGACGAGAGCGCCTTGCTTCTCTGGCTCTCCTAAAAATGGTTAACAAACTTCAATGAGAACACTGAAATGACAACAAAATTTAAGTATGAGCGGCTTATCTGTCATCATAAAATTTCCAGAAAAATACAAATCAAACCATATAAGATATCTTTTTAAATTATATAAACCAAAATTAAACTCTTCTCGTAACAATTAAAAGTTCTTTGGAAACTTTTAAAGTGGTTTAGCACTATTTTCTTTTGCACCTTCTGAAAAGTCATAGTTTTCCTATTTAATTTAATATATTTATTATTTATATGCCTGTCTGTTTTTGAGAGATTTCCTCCGTTATCAGGTTAGATTCCATGTTCCTGGAGATGCACGATCAAATTTTAATGCCATTATTAATCATTTTTCTTCAATTATTCAATCATTTTTTGAATTAAACCTACCAGGAAATTGGTGTTCAGCATATTTACGAAACTGCTCGTATGTTTGTTCATTGAGCGCTTGCTGTATCTGCCTCTTCAGCAGCTCCTCCTTCTCGGCCTGCTCCTGCAGGAATTTCTCCTTCTCCTCCTGTTTCCTTTGTTCCTCCCGCTCGGCCGTCTTCTTGATCTCTTCCTCCTTCCTAAAATATTCAGAAACGTATTTTTGGCACGCTACAGCTGTGTTAGTCATACGCCAATCGTTCCTGCTCCTTCTTCTCCCGCCGGTGCGCTTCTATGTAAGCCGAGAACAAATGGCACTTCCTGCTGAGCAATTCCACAAAGCCAGCCCTTGCCTGGTCAATCGAGAGGCTTCCCAGCTTCTGCCACGCCACCCTCCTGTCCCTGCCGACAACATCGAGTGCACCCAACGGGGGTAGCTTGCTGATGGCTTCGGCAAGTGGTCCGTGGGCGACCTGTTGCCAGAAGGCCACCAGCTGCAGCTTGTCCTCGTAGCTGAAGTGCACGGCCTTGCCTTCCTTCTCTAAAAGCGAAACACCTGTGAGTTCTGCATAAAAGGCACCTTAACCTCGTTAACCTTTGTAGAAGCCGATTGCCAGTTTGTAGACTTCCCTGAGCGGCAGGCCGTACTCCAGGTTATCTGGGTTCACATTTTCCTCCGGGTTTTTCTGTTCATTTGTGTAGTTTATGGTCAAGCTCCCAAAATCCTCAGTAATCTTTGTGCATTCGCCCGCAGTAGCCATACTTATTCTAGTTCGATTTTAGCAGTGCAGCCATAGGTAATTCCGAGATTTTGCCGAAAATTCCTAGATACGTGCGTCGTTCCTGTTGGCACTTCTGTTGAAAATGTGTCACTGTCACAGTCAAAAACACTAACATAACCTAATTATGGTGAGTTTTTCGTAGCATTAATTATTTAAATAAAAACATTGTAAACACTACCTTGATAATAACCACTAGCATATTAGATTCAGTAAATAAATTGTGAAGACTTCACATATGCCTGTAGAGAATCCAAAGGTTTTCTGTTTCTCATTTAAATTTAAATGCGATTTATTGACTGAATATTCAAGCAGTAAACTGCATTTTTTATCGTTATTGTTTCTAAGGAAAATAATACATCATCGTCGCTATGGACTAAACTAAATTGATTATCTAATAATAATCATAGTTTTACTCAACATGCGATGAAAATTTCATCATGTGGCCCATATTGGCAGTCTATTTGTGCCTATATGTCTCAGTTCTAAAATTATTTAGCAATAAAAACTGAATATATTTGATAACGGGTGTCTTCTTATTGATTCGTATCTATATTTCAGATCCAATATCATCTAATATTAGTTCACATGCGCCACTGAATAGTACGCTTTTACAAACAATTCACACGTGAATCTATTACAAGGTTGCAGATAAAATCTGATTAAAGAACCATATAAAATGTACCTAATGTGTATTGGTATGAATATTTGTTTCAATTGCAAGAAAAAGTACTCAGTTTTATTTATGACTTTGCACATGCTTCATTAGTGATTTTAGTTTTAATATCTGGTGTTTGATCTCAATAAATAGCATTTATGAGGTGCCAAACATGTTATGAAAATTTACTAATTGTTGTTCATTTATGCTGGATGTTTCAGGAGTAATAAGTATTTTGGGAACTTTTGGATATTTTTTGCTTCCCTGTATGTAATTTTCATAACGTACAACATGTTGGAACCTTTAGCACATGTGGTGCACTAACTAATGTTGATCTACTGGGTTGTAAATGTATAATACGATTGAACTCATTTGGCAGAGGCAGTCAATAATATTGTCAATTATTGACTTAAGTTGACGGATTCAACTTAAGTGCGACTCATTCACCAATCACAAGCGATCAATCACTAAATATTTGTTACTAATTTGGTACCAACATTATGGTTTATCGTTTTAAATGTGAAAACCGGCACCTATCTGGCCCATTTTGCCATAATAATTTCAAGTATCTATTTTTCCAAGGTTTGTAACTATCATTTCAGTTGTCGAACGAGAAACTTCTATTATTATTACGTACATTTACTGCTTTTCTTCTTTTTGCCTTAACATTTCATGAACGCTCATTTTTTTTCTAGGGTAAACATAGAGATAAATCGAAAAAGCAGAAGAAAGAGAAGAAAAGTAAGAAGAGTAAGAAGCGCGAGCACCACAGCAGTACTTCAAGCTCAGCCAGCAGCGATGATGGATGGGTTGAGAAAAAACGTTCTCCTTCGAGCTCCCCTACCCGTTCTCCCAATGCCGAAGATGATAAAAAGGAAAGGGACGAGTGGTTGTCGATGCCGGGCACTTTCCTCACGAGCTCCAACCAGGACCGCCGCCGAGAAAGGGAGCTCGCAAAGAAACTAGAGAAGGAGCGCAATACTTACAACCCTTCTAAAAGTGCCCGGGAGCTGAACCCGTACTGGAAAGATGGCGGTGATGGACTACCGAGTAATTTTAAGAAGCCATCACTTGACGATGATGAGGAGGAGAAGGGTGCATCTCAATATCAATCAGCATATAGATCTCAAAGCACCAGCTCAAACTGGCGTAAAAAGAAATCACCTCCTATTGAAGAAGTAGAAGTGGAGAGTCCAGAGGAGGAAGAATGTTCAGAGATAATGAGCAGCAAAGAAATAAACGCCTTAGCAGCAAAATTAATCAAAGCCGAGATAATGGGCGACACGAAGGTAATAGAGGAATTGAAGCGAAAACTGGAAAGTGCCAGAAAAGCACGTGGCACCACCGAACACGACAATGATGTAATACTAACTCGGACGGATTCTAAAGGATACGCAAGACCAGTACGAAATCAATCCGATTGCGGTGAAGGCACAAGCAAAGGGAAGAAGCGAAAAGTGGAGACACATACTGGAGGCGAACGTGTCCGCTATTTTGCTGATGACGATAAATACTCGCTTAAGGAAATGTTTGAAAATGAAAAATTCAATAGTGTCGAGGATTCTAATGCCGAATTCATGAAGTTAGCAGGAAAAGTTAGTCGCAATGATGATTTAGATGATGTTTTTACAGATAAAATACGCAAAAAGGAGTCAGACTCTAAAACAGACAAGCGAAATAAAGACAGGGCAGTGGGTGAACACCAGAAAATAACCCGCAGCCTAGACAGTTGCAACAAGTGCTTACAATCCGAAAGCATGTTAAAACACTTAATGGTGTCCATGGGGAACTCCATATATCTAAGCTTACCCGGTCATGAGCCGTTAACCGACGGTCATTGCTTACTGATCCCCATTAAACACACCCCCTGTGCCACGCAGCTCGACGAGAATGAGTGGTCTGAACTCATGGATTTCAGAAAAGCGCTGACCCGCATGTACAAATCCAGAGACGAGGACGTCATCTTCTTCGAAACCGCCAACTACCTGAACCACTTCCCCCACATGGTCGTCGAGTGCGTGCCGCTGCCAAAAGAGACCGGCGATCTCGCCCCCATCTACTTCAAGAAAGCCATCGACGAGTCGGAGACCGAGTGGGCCTCCAACAAAAAACTGATCTCACTGGCTGGCAGGAACGTGCAGAGAGCTGTCCCCAAGGGCCTGCCCTACTTCTGCGTCTCGTTTGGGATGGACGAGGGCTACGCGCACGTCATCGAGGACCAGCACCTCTTCCCCAAGAACTTTGCCCAGGAGATCATCGGTGGCATGCTCGACCTAGACCACGGCAAGTGGCGCAAGCCCAAGCAGCAGACGTTCGAGGAGCAGAGCAAACGGGTCCTGGAGTTCTCCAGGATTTGGAACGAGTTCAATTTCACTTAATCAATTATAATTTACGATACAAAAATTAATACATTAAACTAGTTGGTTTCCTAAACTATCATCTCCAATTCCTTGGCGTACTCGATTGCTTGCTCCGCAAGTTCTACGGACGGGATCGGGTCGTCATTCTTTGTGGTTTCCGGCGTGAAGTGGAAGAAGTTGTCACTTCCCAACTTCCATTTCATGTTCTGGAAATTTAGAATCAGTCAGTCTTCAATATCAAAATCCAATCTTTTAGTTGCCACACATTTTTTTATAAATTAAATACTTATATAAAAAATTGAATTTTTTTCATTTGTCATGTCACTGCCTACCCAAAATAATCTGTAGCTAGAGACTAACCACCAAACTTCGGTTAAATAAACTATTATAATCAACAAAATTGTCACAACACAGCTGTGCAAGCAATATTACACTTGAGTAACTAAAGAAAAGTTATTAAGTGTATTACTGATTAAATCAATCCTTCACCTGTTCAAGAATATAAGTTACAGCTGTGCAAACTCTGCCAAAGCATCCTCCGTCAGCCAAGTTTTTCAGGAAATGTTTGACATTACTTGTTTTGAGGCTGTTAATGCTTGTTCTACTGGAAAAATTATATGATTCTCGTCAAACGAATTCTATTTTACATGCTTTACAGCAAATTAAAATAATACCCTGTGATGTCACATTGAAGTGATCAATAAGAAGTGTTAACGAAACTCTTCACCTATTATAGTTTGAAATTTGTTACTTTGTTTGCGTTAAGATTGTGTAATTTTAAATGCTGAAGACCTGGATGTGGTTTCAGGAAAGTACCTTAACACCAAATTCCTTGGCTGCCTCTTCTTTTGGAAGGTACAGCATCCTAGCTGTATCCTTTATCGAGATCTTTTCGTAGGCCTTCTCCAGACACACGGCAATCTCGCCACGTATCGTGTCCAAAAGAATGTCCATGAAGAAGTTGTAGTTCTTGGCGGGAACGTTGCCCTTGGCCAAAAATATCTTGTTGTAACTTCCCTCCATGAGGAACTGCTCTATGGACAGCGGGTGCCGGATGTACACGTTCTCCTGGATCTGATCGGCGGGCAGCAGCTCCAGCTCCGTGTGGAACTCGGCGACGCGGTTCTGCGACAGCAAGAAGAGCAGGTTGAGCCCAAGCAGCTGGTATTTGAAGGCGGACTCGGGTATCTGGTTTTGATAGTCGAAGTAGTAGCATTTCAGCTGGGCCATGTAGCGCTCAAACGCGGGTATGTGCTTCGCCTCGATGCTCCACTGCACGCCGATCTCGAGGACATCTCTCGCCAAGATGAGCTCCTGCTTCGAAGCGGTCGAGTTTGAAGTCGGGAGGAAGATTAAGGTCGTAAGGCCAAGCTGCAGATATAGATATTCCGTAGAGATTGGATACAAATATATCAGAAATAGGATTGTCAACGACTTCAAGAATAACTATTATAACCATAGAATAGAAAAATATGACATTATTTTAGTTTCACATTAAGGAGGTGCCAAAGTGGAAAAGAGTAGTCTGATGTAATCTGAATTCAAATACATGATACCACTCATGTTTTCAAAACATAAGATCATAGTGCGATTGTGCAGGACCACCGTTTTTACGACCTTGATGTATATGTTTGTATGAAACACATGCAGTTTCAGAAATGTATTACTATATTTATAATCAGGAGTTTTGGTGAGTGAACATTAAAGTTCACTCACCACAAATTAATATGTTATCAATTATAGTTTATAATTTACAATAATTTTTTTGGCTCGGACAAAACGATACGGTTCGCGCAACAAAAGTACATATTCATAAAGACATTCGAAGGCCCTTAAGAATTAATTTTCTCTTTAGATTCTCGGTACGAAATAACTTGCACCCTCATTAATAACAAAAGAGCCAAAGGAATGATAAGGCAAATGGTTTTAACCTCAAAATTTCTAAAACTACCTTCAAATCAGCCAGCAGCTTCTCGCACTTGCTGAGGTTCGGCTTCGCAGTGCCCCATTCGGTCTTCAATTGCTTGTAGAGAGCGGCCACTTCGTTTATCGCAGTCATTTTGTGGAAACACAATTGAATCTGTGAGTTCGTGAAGATGAGTTGTGGATTCTGTGTATTTTAAAACGTCTGACGCAGTCTGACATTTTGACATTCACCACTTGCGCCATCTATCGGGGAATGACTGAATTATCTGTACAGAGCAGAACCGTATCCAGGAAAATATGTGGGACGCGGACGTTTTATGGTATATAGGCCACCCAATATACGTAAAATTTCATAATTTAAGTTTACGAAGCGATAATTGTGTTATACCATTGAGTAAGAAGTTTATCAGACTCCTTACTCAAACGTTATACTTCGTCGGGCTCAAATGAATTTGGGTGGACCCAATCGCAGTTATTTGAGGGTGTTAGCAGCAAAGTTAGGCGCAGGCCAACATACAAGAAATACCGTGTAGTGATTTGTATTGCTATAATATCAGCACCTTTTTCGCGTGCTCCTATTTAAGTGTAATTCGCTCATGTAATACACAGATGATCGTGATTTTCGTTAGCATCCTACAATAGAGAATTAAAAACTTATAGAGCCTGGGATGGATGATACAGAAACATATAATTAGGCCTCTCTACCCCAGCGCTTATACTCTCATAAGAGGCCTCTCTACCCCAGCTAGTATACGGCATTATTAATAAGCGACAGCCAAATAATTCATGAAGGGATTAACATAATTTGAATCGAAGAACTGATTTAGAAAGTTTAGACATTTATCTACAAGTAGACAAAGTAGTTTTATGAAATAAATGAAAGGTGTCTTATTTCTGATCACCTAATCGGATTTATGTGTAGACAAGAATACTACATTTTAATTCAAGATATTGGAACAAAAAAAAAAGAGGGTGGTTTGAAACAACAATAGCTCCAAATACCCTGATGGAATTTCCAATAAATGTACCAGGTCTTAATTAAATAAATACAAAAGAAAATATCTCAAATCGGCTAAACATGCCATCCTTTGGATTAACATAACAAATCACCATTTTATTATTTCATAAAACTACTCGGCATAATTGTAGATAAATGTCTAAACTTTCTAAATCAAGTCTCAGATTTTAATTATGTTAACCCGTTCATGAATTATCTTGGCTGCCGTTTACTAGCATTCCATATACCACCTATGGGTAAAGAGGGTAAATTATAGTAATCTAAAATACCCCAGCGGAATTTTTAGTTGTTATTTTTAGTTACCAAATATAAGCACGACGTTACAACTGTCATGGGAGATGATTCAAACATCGGAGAAGGACGGATAGAAGACCTTGTCGGAGACTACGGATTAGGCGTGAGAAACGATAGAGGAGATAGGTAAATAGAATTCTGTCAAAGTAAAAAATTAGTAGTGACAAACACGCACTATAAACTACCACTAAAACGTCTATATACGTAGACGTCTGTAGCTCATACTAATGAAAAAATAGTTAGAAAAGAAATAGATTATATCGTAATTAGAAAACGATATAGGAATAGCATCACCGCAGTCAATACCTACCCAGGGGCCGATGCTTCATCAGACCACAATCCAGTCGTTGCCAAAAAGTGAGGCTTAAAAAACTAGAGTCAAAAAGAAAACATGTAAGAATTGCAACCGAAAAGCTTAAGGATGCTGAGATAAGAGAGCAAATCAAAGAAAGAACGAAAGCAAGTATTCAGAAATTAGACACATCAAATACAGATAATGCCAATGAGAAATGGGGAAGCATCAAAAGAGCGCTACTGGAAGGAAGCAGAGATATGCTAGCACCAGACAAAGTTATCCCAAAACAACAATGCATGACACAAGAAATTTTGAACCTTATGAATGAAAGACTAACCTAACCTAACCTAACGCAAATCTTCTTATTGATAACACTTATATTGAAAAGGTAACCAAGTACAAATACCTAGGTACTTGGATAACAAATACAAACGATCAGACAGTAGAAATCAAGTCCAGAATAGAGATGGCAAGAACTGCCTTCCCAAAATGAGAGATCTCTTCTAGTGATCGCGATCTAACATTAGACCTTCGTGTTAGAATGGTCAGATGCTACATATTTCCAATTCTGTATGGTATGGAAGCATGGACACTGGACCAACACCTCAGCGACAAACTCCGAGCTCTTGAGATGTGGACGTACCGGAGAATCCGGATGATCTCATGGACGGACAAAACCTCGAATGCCGAGGTCCTCGCAAGAATGGGGGAAGACCTAGAAATCCTTCACATGATAAAGACCAGAAAGCTGAAATACTTGGGACATACCACGCGAGGGGATAAATACCGCGCTTTTTTTAATCTCTGAACATAGGGTATGTTCAGTTTTAAAAAGACGGGATCAATCCTATGCTAAAATTCAATGTATATGCAACCAAATTTACTTGCACTGTAATCTTAAGCACCTTATATTCAAAGATGATGATGCTATATAGGTGTTACCGATTGCTTAAGGTAATTAGATGATCTGAGGACTCGATTTGTATTACGGTAGGTATAGGATTCCTGTAGTGATGCTTACAGGTAACTGTAATGTATGTCATTGATTTGTGTTAGTTCTCGAGTCGTCCTTGTAAACAAAGTGCGGCGCTGTGTTTGTTTACAAGTCGCACATTTGGTGCCCCCACCCTGCTCCTAGACCAATCAGCGGCTTCGTAGTACTCCGTCGTAACATATAAGCAACGCCGTACGTGCACCAGGTTGCATTCAAGAGTTGTCCATGTGACTGCGCGGTAACTTAGCAAAACGAGAACAAGTACAAGTAAAGCAAAATTCTTGTGTCTGCTCTGTAACGAAGAGAATAACCCAAGCAACGAGATGGCGTTCATGATGCCGGTGGTGAAGAACGACTGGGACATCTACAAGTCGAACCGGTCGAGGCGCGTGTCCGAATGCTCGAACCCCTCGTCGTGCAGGTCGCGCAAGGTGTCGGAGTGCAAGTCTGAGGGCCCCAGCCTGTCGACGTCCCCAGGGACCGACTTCGTGGTGGGCTCTCCCGGACACCGCAGCGTCCCCTCGAACATGTCCAGGCAGTACTCCAGGGCCAGCTCCAGGACGTCGCAGTCCAGCTTAATTCAGAGCCCGGTGAAGAGTGCCGCGTCGTCGCCGCCGAAGTGCGACTCACAGTCCAGCTTGAACAAGTTCCACAGTCGCCTCCTGGACAAGCTCAAGAGGTCCCTCAAGAGTAAAGACAGTGACAACGAACGCACCAGTTCATGAGACAGAGAGGAGACGGCGCCGACGGGCGGAGAGATCGTCACCTCCTAGTGCGGACCGGACGTATAATATAATATACACTGTGTGTATAAGGGTCACTGACATTGACGCGGCCGCAGCTAACCGAATGGCTACAATACGTAAGGTTCAGGTCTAGCAATTATGTCCTGTGATATCGTATGTAGTTCTCTGTAGATTAGCTTTAATTAGACTTAGGGCTAGCTCGGTCGGGTTTGCTTTGGTTACTAATACAAAACATTTCAATCAACAATATAAATAATTGCTCGATGCCAAAAAAAAATACACTGAAAATCAAGATCATCGTTAATTAGGCTTCGTTCACACGTTCAATCAAATCCTTGGAACATTTTAATATACCAAAGTACAAGCTCATTTCTAGAATAAGAAATGGTAATTTCTAACCCGTACACGAACACCATTGTCATTGATCCTATATGTGAATGCACGCGGAAGAAGCATTTCCGCCATTTGCTGTTTCTTATAAATTACCGTTTCTAATTTTATTTATTTATAAGACTGCAAGGAGGTTTCTATCGGAATTCATAGTGAATATTTATATATTATATACTACGACAGCGCTGTATCAGCTGTTTGTACGATGTTATTGCTTCAAATTATATATATTATATATAGGATAATTTACATTATAGCATAATAACAACTGGCTCTGTTTGAGATGAAAATCACGACACTGCCTCTAATCTTATTATTAACATTCCAATGTAAGATCAAACCAGACAAAAAAAAAATAAACGATTTAGATACGATAATATTAAAGCTTGTAACTGCGAAAAGCAATTTACATTTTTGGATATTTATATAAATATATAATATACATGACGAATGTTTGTAATGTTCTCTCTATTTTCCGTTTAAAATATTTTCAACTACTTAAATTTGTGTAAGTTTTTACTTTTAATTTATTTGTGACTTGTATCATTTGATCAAATAAAATTCGCCTGTTGGCTATGTGTTTCAATTTATTACAGTCGTTTACTCTTTTACCCCTCACACAATCGACAAGAAAACTGTTAGATAACGCACGTGCTGACCACTGGCCGGCAATTTTCAAGTGTCTTGACACTGACCATGGGGCAGGTCAGTCCGACCTTCGAGACTGCATGCGAATGCGAGATAAACTGGTTTGTACTTGCACAGAGTAGGTAACTAACTATGTACCTGTTACGATAATTACAAAATTAAATAAGAAACAAAACTGCAACGATGTTCTTAAAACAAATGCAAAAACAAAAATACACACCTACTATGATGACAATTGAAGAAAAAAAAACCAGACAAGTGTGTATTGTATAATGAAAACAATTTCAAAATGCTCGTACAGTCGCAGATTATTATCTTATTGCCATTAGCACATATCTACTTCAAGATTAATATCTACTTTCAATTAATTATTCATTATATGGTGATAATTTTATCAAATTTTGATAATCAAAATTTGTTTCGTAATACGGGAACCAATCTTGTTAAAAAATAACAAAAATATGCAATCATCAATAATTGAGCCGTTGAAAACACGGAAGGGCTTATTACATTAATTTTGATAATCAACATTTGTTTCGTAATACGGGAACCAATCTTGTTAAAAAATAACAAAAAATAATTGAGCCGTTGAAAACACGGAAGGGCTTATTACCTTAATTTTGATAATCAAAATTTGTTTCGTAATACGGGAACCAATCTTGTTAAAAAATAACAAAAATATGCAATCATCAATAATTGAGCCGTTGAAAACACGGAAGGGCTTATTACCTTCCGTGTTTTCAGCGGCTCAATTATTGAAGATTGCATATTTTTGTTATTTTTTAACAAGATTAGTTTTAACAAGACTCGAAATATGCTTTTTGAAATTACGTTTTACAGAACTATTAATCAATACTGAACCAAGTATAAAATACTACCTATTGCAGAAAAAAACCTGAAGAATGACACTGCCCAACAATTTTTTTTTCTCCAAGGATTTCTTTAACGTTTTTCTTTTTCAATGTGCTAATTGTCAATGTAACATAAGTTTTTGTATAACAGCTCCAGTTTTTGAAATATTTTGAAAATACTGCTGCTTCACCAAACTTGTTATTTGGCATAAATTTTACCAATGATAACAGATGTTTTTTTCATTTGTCTTCCACATTTGTGCATTCTCTGAATTACAATACCATTCCTTTCAAATGTTGAGTAAATGTTCTTAATTGTGGAGGAACATGTTTTAACAAATTTTAAATTTGTAAAAAAAATCGTTTGGTGATCCAAAATTTTCTGGGAAACCCTAAGTCGGACGACTTTTTTCAGTTAGTTCAGAGTATGCTGGCCAATTCGAAAATTGTAGTCTTTAACTGCATTATTTGCACAAACATATAGATGAAAGAATGCAATAAAATGTACGTACAATGGAAGAAGGGGACAGTTAGTTGAGAGTATGCTGACCAATTCGAAAAATGTAGTATTTAACTGCATTATTTGCATAAACATGTAGATGAAAGAATGCAACAAGATGTACGTACAATGGAAGAAGGGGACATCCATATGATGGCAGAATAATGCTGGAGCATACAAAGACATCAACCTCAAGTCATGCATTCGAGAAAATCCTACAAAAGAAGGTTTTGTAGTGATTTTTAATGATATTTTCAAAGAAACTGTGTTAGATGCTTCTATATAAAAAAAAAGTAGAGCTGCTAGAAGAAAACCACTATTATTTTTGTAATTAGCACCTTAGATGTACTTAGAAACGGTCATTAAATTTCAAGAAAAAAAATTCAGTGTTGACCAGTGTAATTTAAGTAATCTGGTTTAATGAAGGGCAGTGCATACAAAAAAATCAATAATCTGCAATTATTTTCGAACTCACGAGAAGCTTTTAAATTTTCATTTCTCTTAAGTAATTTCAATGCAACCATTCCATATCAACTAATATAATTATTGTGCAATTTGATGCCATCTCACACGCTCTTATTACGTCCGCATCCGAAAATTTTTACTATTAATGTAAGCCATATTTTGATATCTTAGTAACAAACGCGTAGAATGTTTGGTGTACAAATATATTTTCTACGTTTTAATATTGATTTGGATACAAAAATTGACGATTTAGCTCGAATTCATAGAATTTTGAATATTTTGCTGTACAATTATATTTTAAACTTTTTAATATTGATAATAGATAAAAAACAACTTTTACTTTTGAAAATTTGGTGTACAAATTTCGAACATTTTTCGGATTTTACGTGTTCATTTAAACAATTGTTAGTATTTCAATATAATGTAATTTTTACTATTAATGTAAGCCATGCTTTGATATCTTGGCAACAAACTCGTGAAATTTTTGGTGTACAAATATATTTTCTATGTTTTAAGATTGACTTGGATACAAAAATTGACCATTTAGTTCGAATTCCTAGAATTTTAAACATCTTGCTGTACAATTATATTTTCAATGTCTTAATATTGAAATTGATAAAATAAACTTTGGCGTTTAACTTTTAAAAATTTAGTGTACAAATTATAACATTTTTCGGATTTTTACGTGTTCATTTAAACATTTTTTAGTGTTTCAATATAATGTTTGGCGATTTCATTTAATTTTCATAACATTACATAAGCATTTCTTATGAATACAAATACAATAAAATACAAAAATTCAATCGTTCGCTAGATTTCGCAGGAAGTTTTACTTTTAATATAAGATATATTTTGCAGTTTTCCACTAATTCATCGAATATTAGGCATATGATGTACATATACATTTTCAATAATGAAATTGATAAAAAAATGCCGTTTTACGTTTGAAAGTGTTGTGTACAAATTGTGACATTTTTAGCATTTTTGCGTGTAGGTACATTTATAGAATTTTTAGTATTTCATTGCAATTTTAGGCATTTCATTTATATTTTATCGTAATTATCTTTCACGTACTCAAGCTAAAATGTGATTTTATTCTTTCATAAATCTTTACAAGCTTCATAATTTAGTATACACGCTCTTATTACATCCGCATCCGAAATTTTTTACTATTAATGTAAGCCATATTTTGATATCTTAGTAACAAACTCGTACAATTTTTGGTGTACAAATATATTTTCTTTATTTTAATATTGACTTGGATAAAAAAAATTGGCGGTGTAGTTCGAATTCGTAAAATTTTGGATATTTTGCTTTACAATTATATTTTTAACGTCTTAATATTGAAATTGATAAAAAAAACTTTTAACTTTTAAAAATTTAGTGTACAAATTAGAACATTTTTCGGAGTTTTTCGTGTTCATTTAAACAATGTTTAGTATTTCTATATAATGTTTGGCGTCTTCATTTAATTTTCATAACTTTACATAATAAGCATTTCTCACGATTTTTTCTTAAACACAAAAATTTAATTGTTTGCTTGATTTGGCAGGAATTTTTTACTTGTAATGTAAAGAAAAACTTTGGCGTTTTACTTTTGAAAATTTGGTGTACAAATTATAACATTTTTCGGAATTTTACGTGTTCTTGTAAACAATTTTTAGTATTTCAATATAATGTTTGGCGCCTTCATTTAATTTTGATAACATTACATAAACATTTCGTACATTTTTTTTCTAAAATATAAATATCCCATCGATTGCTTGTTTTGGTAGGATTTTTTACTTTTAATGTAAAAAAAAACTTTGACGTTTTACTTTTGAAAACTTGGTGTACAAATTATAACATTTTTCGGAATTTTACGTGTTCATGTAAACTATTTTTAGTATTTCAATATAATGTTTGGCGCCTTCATTTATTTTTGATAACATTACATAAGCATTTCGGACGATTTGTTTCTAAAATACAAAAATTCAATCGATTGCTTGATTTGGCAGGAATTTTTACTTTTAATGTAAAAAAAAACATTGGCGTTTTACTTTTGAAAATTTGGTGTACAAATTATAACATTTTTCGGAATTTTACGTGTTCATTTAAACAATTTTTAGTATTTCAATATAATGTTTGGCGCCTTCATTTAATTTTCATAACATTACATAAGCATTTCTCACGATTATTTTCTAAAATTCCAAATTCAATCGATTGCTTGATTTGGCAGGAATTTTTGGTCATATCGATTGCTTGATTTTGCAGGAATTTTCACTTTTAATGTAAAAAAAAAAATTTAACGTTTTACTTTTGAAAATTTGGTGTACAAATTATAACATTTTTCGGATTTTTACGTGTTTAATTAAGCAATGTTTAGTGTTTAAATATAATGTTGGCGCCTTCATTTAATTTTCATAACATTCCATATTTCCAAGTATTTCTAAAATACAAAAATTCAATCGATTGCTTGATTTGGCAGGAATTTTTACTTTTAATGTAAAAAAAAACTTCGGCGTTTTACTTTTGAAAATTTGGTGTACAAATTATAACATTTTTCGGATTTTTACGTGTTCATTTAAACAATATAATGTTTGGCGCCTTCATTTAATTTTCATAACATTACATAAACATTTCTTACGAGTTTTTTCTAAAATTCAAAAATTCACTCCATTGCTCGATTTGGCAGGAATATTTTACTTTTAATGTAAAACTAAAACTTTGGCGTTCTACTTTTGAAAATTTGGTGTACAAATTATAACATTTTTCTGATTTTTACATGTTCATTTAAACAATTTTTACTATTTCAATATAATGTTTGGCGCCTTCATTTAATTTTCATAACATTACATAAGCAGTTCTTACGATTTTTGTCTAAAATACAAAAATTCAATTGATTGGTTGATTTGGCAGGAATTTTTTACTTGGTATGTAAAGAAAAACTTTGGCGTTTTACTTTTGAAAATTTGGTGTACAAATTATAACATTTTTCGGATTTTTACGTGTTCATTTAAACAATTTTTAGTGTTTCAATAAAATGTTTGGCGATTTCATTTAATTTTCATAACATTACATAAGCATTTCGTACGATTTTTTTCTAAAATACATAAATTCAATCGATTGCTTGATTTGGCAGGAATTTTTACTTTTAATGTAAGTCATATTTTGAATTTTTGCCACTAATTCATCGAATATTTGATTTACATATACATTTTCAACGTTTAAATAATGAAATTGATAAAAAATTGCCGTTTTACTTTTGAAAGTTTTGTGTGCAAATTGTGACATTGTTAGTATTTTTGCGTGTAGGTACATTTATAGAATTTTTAGTATTTTATTGTAATTTTAGGCATTTTCATTTATATTTCATCTTAATTATCTTTCATGTACACAAGCTAAAATGTGATTGTATTCTTTCATAAATTTTAGTATACAAAATAACACAGGTGTACAAATTTTGACGAATGTGTTGAACCTTCAATTAAAATGCATTTTTTCGAAAGTATTCACTATGCATAAGTAAGAAATGCAAAAAAAAATGTTTTCTTGGAGGTCATTTTTTTAATTTTTACATCGTTTTTGCACTATTTACATACAAAAACACGTTCTGAGTTGAAGACAGGTTAGAAAAGTGATACCGGTAACTGTGAACTGAAATTTGAAGCCTGTATTGCCATAAAAAATCATTGGAATCGGTCTTGCATCACAAAAAAATGAAGTAGAACATTTTGCAAAAATTTAAATATTACAAAAACCTGACGTGTTAGAAATATTGTTTTGACGTTTCTGAAATCAGCCCAAAATATTCTATCGTAAACAGCTATTTACGTCTAAGGGACAAAAATGGGCAGGAATTTTTACTTTTAATGTAAAAGAAAACTTTTGCGTTTTATGCACAAAAAAAATTATGTTCCACGTTTTGCAAAAATTGAAATATGACAAAAACCTGACGGGCTAGAAATTTTTGTCTGGTCAAAATTGTCTGTCGTAAACAGCTATTTACGTCTAAGGGACAAAATTGTGTTGACCAGTGTAATCCGCTGAAAAAAAAACTGAAGAGCATCCTTCTTAAATGAAACACATTGTACATATACAGGGTGTTTCCTTGTATCTTAATTAAATGCAGGCATTTTAGGATCATTGTATTGAACTTTAGGCATTTAGGATCATTGTTCAAATTATCACAATTGAGATCACAATTTTTCAAAAAGTATTTATTTTGAAATATGTCATACTGTAGCAGGTGAGCGACATGGTTAGTCTTTTCTTTTTGTAAATCACGAAAGATTATGCAAGAAAGACATTAGACATTTTGCACTTCAAAAGCAACAGTTTTTTTGCGTTTTGAAACGGTTCACCCGCTCTGATGTTATCTACATCCGGCACTCGTTAATTAACACGCTATGCATAACTTTTCTGATCAGAAGCTTGGACGGCTCATCCAAAAACACTTCTAACGTCGTGTGATATATCTGCCATCACACAATTACATCACGAGCTCAATTTCTGAGCCAGCCTTTCCTCTCATCGCGTCTCAAGTGCTCATAATTCCAGTGCACACATCAACTCCGAAATCAATTAAATCTGCATCGCCCTCCCACGCAGCTGCCCGACAAACGAAGGCGCCAGCTTCATCACCGGGCAGCGTCTTTATTGTCCCGTTCCTGCGTTTATGGCGCGCGGAAAAACACCGTGCCGTTGGTAATTCGTAATTGTGCCTCTGACTAATGGCGAACTATAAATATGCACATGTACGGCGATAGCAGCTGCGAAACAGTATCCGTTGAGGTCGGTTGGGATAATCCCCACGAGGAAAAGGTACAGATCGAGTTTTGATAAAGCACGGTCGCACAATCTACGGTTAACTTTGTTCGGGGATTATGTACCTTAGGGTACATTTGTTGGCTCAATGGTAACCATGGAAACTATACCCACTACAGTTAAAAGGAAATCGTATCCCTTCTGATGAGGAAACGATAGAGATCAATGAAAATATACTAGATACCTTTGTTGGACCCAAAGTTTCCATGGAAACTATACTACAGTTAATTGGAATTTGTATCCCTTGTAGGAGGGAAAAACGAAGATGTACAATCTTCGGATAACTTTAACCAGAGATTAGGTTGTTGACGCAAAGGCATCCATAACTGCGGTTAACGCGGAAATTGTATGTAACAACTGCGCCTAAGAGGATCTGGAGGAATTCTGGAGGTCTAATTTAATATTTCTGGATGTGTGGGTGGGATCAATACGTCTGCGGGGAAGCAATTGGGAACGCATTGGCCATGCTCCAGACATATAAACAGGACGCTGTTATCGCGGAAGTCATAGATTTGCAACAGGAAATAGAACGTAGGTGAAGCCGCCGGGGCTGATGCGTTTTAATTGGCTTCCGATCATTGTGCAGGTCCCCAATTAATTAATTGTTAATCACGATAGCAATTAACTCGCAGAGATATTAATTAACTTGGGAATCTACAATTAATACAGATAAAATAATATTAATTCAATTATATTACTCGACAGAGTGCACTAAATAACATTTCTCTAATATGCATTTAAAAAGTGATGAAGACTCCATGTCAATTGTGTTGTCACTTCTGCAGTAAAATGCAAACCGTCCCTTAAATATCCACGCAAGGAAGGTATTTGAACTATTATGAGCTTTATGACATGAGCAGTAAAGGCGGTGTTAAACCACTGCGCCTATTTTCCATTAAATTGTAATACGATTTGCGGTTTTACCACTCCTCGCCTTAAAGCACATTATTGTTTAGAGCGGGTTTTCTTGCTTGCCCGCGCGAGAACCGACCGCCAGGAAGTTCACAAAAGAGAAGGCTGGTCATAATTTTACTACAAAAGTGACAACACATTTGACATGGACTACAGTACTGTTATCAAATATTCGACAGAAAGATTACCCTAAACTTGTGAAATACCGACCCAAATTGATCCAATTTATCCTAGAAGTGGATCAAAACCCCATTCTCGAAATATGTATTTAATCATTACAAAATGTTATGGTAATGTGCCAATTATTTGCTAGTTAACTGATCAGTTTTGTCTGATAATTGACAATCTTAAACCTAAATTACAAATATCAAATATCAATTTTCGATTTTTTTCAAATATAATTTGAGCAGTTGAATGAGCTCGTCATTTACCTCCGAGAAGTCACTATAATAATTCCACTTATTTCCTCAAATTTTATCAATAATTACAAGATATATTTATTTAGGATTGTTTTAATAAGTACTTACTGGTATATGTTTATTTATTTTATTATTTATTTTTATCGCCTGGCTAGTTTCGGTTTTGAAAAACCATCTTCAGAGACATGTGTATTTAATGTTTATATATCTCGAACTTATATGAAATGTAATTTGATATTTGATAATGTCTAATTTGAAGTTTTATTTACCAGTAAGTACATATTTAAACAACCTTAAATTGTTTAATTGTTTTTATTTAGAACAATTATTAGTTTATTAATTTTAAAAAATCCATTTTTCGATTTTTTAAATTTTGTTTGGATTTCACTTTTTGGAGAGTTGTGAATAAGTTCGACATCTACCAAGCAAATTGAGAAAGCTTTAACACATCTAAACCGCAGAAAAAGTAGCAGCACCATAATTCCTCTTTGTAAAATAATTTTTAATTTATTAATTGAAGGGTCTGACTTTAAAGTTAACTTGAATTTCAAAATTCCAGGAATAAGTTTAGAAAACTGGGTTAATATTTTCGACCTAGACCCCCTTTTCTGCCTTTTTACACTTTTACTTCTAGGCCCCTCAATTTAAAAAAAAAACATTTTTCATTTTTTTTAAATTTTGTTTTGCTTTCACTTTTTAGAGAGTTGTGAATATGTTCGACATCTACCAAGCAAATTGAGAAAGATTTAACATATCTAAACCTCAGAAAAAGTAGCTGCACCATAATTCCTATTTCTTTCAACAAGTTATTAAAAGTCCTTTTTTTTCTTCATATATTTCCATTAAAGAAAAATCCAATTTTCGTTTTTTTCCGTTAATTTTTGAACAGTAACCCATATTTTTTCAAGAATATAATAAAAATTCAGACACTACGCAAGTTTATAATTTATGACTTAAGAAGCATTAGTCTTTATGATCGAACATTTTCCTTCGATAGCCCTCCCAAACTGAAAATTAGAAATTCTCTATGAATTATGATTTGTAAGTACCACTGGCGCCTGTCTGGTGTGGATGGATACGATATACTGAGCAGATTTTAGGAGTGCCGGCCAATAGGAAGCGTTAAAATAACAAAGCAGCGTTATGCAATAATAGTTAACCTTGCCAAAAGGCAGCGCAATAACTTCACGTAAACAGGCCAATATTAATTGTGCCACATTACTGTACGATACGTAGGCTTGGATCGGGCACGTGCAAGAACGGCTGAAAAACTGTAGACGTCGTAAAGCCGACACGAGAGACATAATTATTGGGGGCCTGGCATACAATCCGCTCGAAAGTATTGAAGTGTTTATTTGGATTTAAGCTTCCAAGAAATATATTATTGGTACATGTACAATAAAGAGACATTGTTATTTCAACAAGTTTCTTACCAAGAAAACAGTTAATTGTGATGTAATCCTTGTTTGAAGTAAGTTATTATCTCTCGCTTGTGGCTATGATTACACATTGGTGGGTTGTTCCTGTACTGCTTCATATTTACTTGTAATAAAAAATATCGACAGGACTTTCTTTATTTTTTCTATGCATAGCTCTAATTTGCTATTTTTCGCTCTAGATTTATGTGTTGAAAATTAAAAATAAAAGAATGATGTGCAAAATTATTTGGCTTCCGAATCCTGTGAATCTTGCTATAAAATATGGACCAACCAGATCAAAGTTTTATGACTTACATTTTCTTATAACATACTGTAAAACTTTTACCAACATACATTTTCTACTAGAGTAATGATGTCTGAAATTATTTGACTTAAAAATCCTGCAAATCTTATACATCTTAACAAATTTTGACGCACAAAATTTTATGACATCCAATTCTGTACATTTTCTTACAACATGCTGTAAAACTGTTACCAACATACATTTTCTACTAGACCAATGATTCCGAAATTATTTGACTTAATAATCCTGCAAATCTTATAAATCTTAACAAATTTTGACGCACAAAATTTTATGACTTCCAACTCTGTACAATTTCTTATAACATGCTGTAAAACTTCTACCAACATACATTTTCTAATAGAGTAATGATGTCCGAAATTGTTTGACTTAAAAATCCTGCAAATCTTATAAATCTTAACAAATTTTGACCAACAAAGATTTTGTGTTAAAGTCACATTTGCAGACACTCACATACATGTGCTCATTCACTATACAGACATTTTCTAAAATGTCTAAGTCACATTTGCAGGCACACAGAAACATATACACATTAACAAATATACAGACATTTTCAGGAAATTACATGTTAATTTCCAGCTAGTTCATAGATTTATTGCCAATATAGGTATGCACTATTGTGGTTCATTGAGCTCCACATAACCGAGTTTGGCAATCAATGCTTGCACACAGTTGTAATCGACTATAAAAAAAATCATTAATCCAACTGTAAAAATACGCTTTCTCCATTTATATCTGAATACAACGGATCTGCTTCAAACAGTTCAACAACACATTAATTCCGGTGACCCACATTCTGATGGCATTTGAATTGTCCAAAATTCGAAATTATTCACTCTATCTTTTCTGCTAGACGGAATTGCTTCCCATTTTCGCACGTATTTTTTGTAACAATTATTTTCTGCCTAGCTTAAATATAGGATTCGTCGTGCGTCAATCGGGCCAGAGATACGCGAAAAGCGCGACCAGAAAGGAACAGCGCACGGCATACTTAAATTCGTGGACGTAAACACGGCCGTCCACGTGCTCTCTCCTCGGTGCATGACTTGGCCTTAATTAAAACGGATATTTCTTACATCGGTGGGCAAGTTCAAGGTGATTAACGAGGTTCCCTGGAAACGCAACGCGCCACAGATTGATGACTTCGAACGTTGGTTTGCTGATGGATTTGTGGTGAACGTGTTTTACGGCCGAACCGGTAAAATATTCTAGTCGCGATAAATAACGCTCGAATACAGTTTTAGAAAGTCGCAATGAAAGCAGTTTCCGTGGTAGAATTGTGGAACAAAGAGACACATAAATGAAATACGTCGAATTTGGCGCAGAAATAATGCAAGATGTACTTGAGAAATACCAGATATCGGACAGTATAATGTGGCCCAGGAAATAATCTGGTGTCTCAAAAGTGACGCCCGTGCTTTTGGAATTCGATTCAGGGGGCTAAAATAAATTGAAAATTAAGAGTGGAAAATTTTCCGTTTGTCCCTCGTTTTAGAGTTATTAATAAAAATGTAAACCATAATTTTTTCAACACCATTTTATCAACTGTCAGATTTGACAATTGGTTTGACAGATGTGGACAATATATTGTTTTTTAATTAATTAATTTCATTTATTTATTTTTCGAATTTATACCATAAGAGAAGTTGTAACGTTTTCCTTCAATGAGGAATTTTCTAAAATTTTCTGTGTGGTTTTAACAATTTCATATTATATTTTCATTTTCGTACAAGACTTTCAAATAATTGTTGCTTGTTAATTCAAAAGCTGAATTTTCTTATATTTTCTAGTAAACGATGCACAAATATAAAAAAAAAAAAACTTGTACTTTACTAATATGATTTACTAATGATGATACTAATGATTTACTTGAACTTACTAATGTAAATCATATGCCATTCTTCTAAAAGTAGATTGTTAATAAATTTATCCTAAAATTTGTATTGGTATAAGTTATAGCCATATAACCATTTTGCCAGGATTTTCCTTCAACATTTTCATGAATTTTAGATATTTTTATTCAGAAATTGAATTTTCTTAGATTTTCCATACTTGCCCACTGAAAAACGATTGTTTTTTTTAAAACACTTTTATTTTAAAAAAGTAAATAATTTTTCAGTGGGCAAGTGTGGAAAATCTAAGAAAATTCAATTTCTGAATAAAACATGTAAAATTCATGAAAATGTTGAGGGAAAATCCCGGCAAAATGGTTAACAGCAATATGGCTATAATTTATAAATGTAATACCTAAACGTCTATAATTTTTCACCAAGTAAAATTGTTCCTCGATATTCTATAGGAAATTTGTTTTTATGTTTTGATTTTCTCATAACATTTAATAATCTTGTTTCTTTTTTTAATCTTTAAGAGTTTCTACTGATAGATGCATAGATATTTTAACAAACTTGTCAGAAGTTTTTCATATTTATTGGCATTTTCTCCAAAACTAGAATTTTCGTAAATTTTTCCTTGACTTTCTGTTGGAAACTTTAATGTGGTTAAAATCCTTCAAAATTATATCCCTCATTATAGAGTTATTGATAGAAAACAAAACAAAAACATTTCAACTTTAAATGTCTATAATTTTTCACTAAGTAAAATTGTTCCTCGATTTTCTATAGGAAATTTGTTTTGATATTTTTATTTTCGCATAACATTTAATGTTGTTCCCTTTTTTCACAAGTTTAATTTATAAGAGTTTCTACTGATAGATGCATAGATATTCTAACAAACTTGTCAGCAATTTTTCATATTCATTGACATTTTCTCCAAAAGTAGAATTTTCGTAAATGTTTCATTCACTTTCTATTGGACACTTTAATGTGGTTTAAATACTTCAAAATTATATCCCTCATTATAGAGTTATTGATGACAAAACAAAAAAAATATCATTTTAATTTTAATCGTCTATAATTTTTCATCAAGTAAAATTGTTCCTCGATTTTCTATCGGAAATTTGTTTTTATATTTTGATTTTCGCATAACATTTAATAATTTTGTTCCCTTTTTTTACAAGTTTAATTTTTAAGAGTTTCTACTGATAGATGCATAGATATTCTAACAAACTTGTCAGCAGTTTTTCATATTGACATTTTCTCCAAAAGAAGAATTTTCGTAAATTTTTCCTTGAGTTTCTATTTGAAACTTTAATATGGCTATTATATTGTATTTTTATGCTTCTTTGATTTTTTATAAAATTTTCATACTATATTGTCTTTCTATTCTTCTTTGATTTTTGAATAAAATTTTCATGGATTGTTTCTATTTTTATACCTACATAAGTTGATTTTCCTAGATTTTCCACCGACAGATGCTAAATATGCTAAGAAACTGGCAAGCACTTTTTCATTCATATGAGATTTTCTCAAATCCCATATAAGAAATCCCAAATCCCAAATCTTGCGAATTTTTGCAATTTTTTCCTTGATTGGTAAGAAGTCAAATGGTTCTACAGACATTCAGGTATTTGTGTCTCCTTAAAAAAATTAGGAAGATGATCCATATTCGAAATTTGTAATTCAATTATTTCTGGTAAAATTTGATCGTTTACTATCAATATTTCAATATTTCAGAAAATGTTTTAAATACTCCATCAAATTTAATTCAGTAACGTTAATGTATAGTAATGTTAAATTTCATTTATTATAAAAAAATTATCCAACAATGTCAAATTTACAATTATTTCTGTTCAAATATCTTTTTTTTTCTATTAATCTATCAATAATTTCTGTACAAATTTCAATTATTCTATAATATTTCATTCCTCAATTGTCATTTGATTTTAATAATTTCTGCAATTTGATCAACTGTAAATTTTTCAATTATGTCTGTACTAAATTTCAATTATTTCATCAAATTCATTCAGCAATTATCAACTTTCAAATGTTTTTATGTGAAATTTCAAATATTGTCAAAAGTGTATCCAACAATGTCAAAATTGCAATTATTTCTGTAATAATTTCATTATTTTATATATCTTTCAATTATATCTGTAAATAGTTCAATTATTCTATAATATTTCATTGCTCAATTGTCATTTTATATCAATAATTTCTGCGTTAGATTTCATTAATCAACTGTAAATTTTTCAATGATGTCTGTGCTAAATTTCAATTATTTCATCAAATTTCATTCAACAACTATCAACTTTCAAATATTTCTATGTGAAATTGCAATTATTGTCAAAATTTATCCAATAATGTCAAAATTACAATTATATCTGTTAAAATTTCATTTTTTTCTATTAATGTTTCAATTATTTTTGTAATGTAGTAATCAATTATTCTATAATATTTCATTGCTCAATTGTCATTTTGTATCAATAATTTCTGCGTTAAATTTCATTGATCAACTGTAAATTTTTCAATTATGTCTGTACTAAATTACAAATATTTTATCAAATTTTATCAGCAAATATCAAATTTAAAATATTTCTATGTGAAATTACAATTATTGCCAACATTTTATCCAAAAATGTCAAAATTTCAATTATTTATGTTAAAATTTAATTTATTTCTCTTAATCTTACAATTATTTCTGTATTAATGTATTAATATTAACTATAATATTAATACACATTAGTATTATAAATATTAATTTATTTATATTTATTTTAATAAATTTAAATTATAGAACTAGAACTTTCTAGAAACTGCCATAGTTCCTACGTTGTATTGTGACAAAATAATTAAAATTATGTTCAAGTTCCTTGAAAAGTACTATGCAATTACAAAATTAAAGCCCAAAATTTGAAAAATAAAAATAATTCGCGCTAAACTGACTGGGCGTCATTGTGACATAATTAATTTGTTAAAATTATTGGTAAATAAATTGTTTTTTAAAATTTGAAATTATTATTAATTAATTTTGATTATGTATTTATGGTGGAGGCGCCGGGTCGGGAAATTTTGTTTACATTTCCTATACTGTGCAATTAGTTTTTAGTTTAGTAATATAGCGCAATATATTTGGGGGGGGGGGGGGGGGGGGGGGGAGCTAAGTATTATTTTGAAGTGGGCCCTAAGTATTATTTAGAAGTGGGCCCGGGCAAAAAAATGCCAAAAAAATACAAACTTCCCTTTTTCTGCCCAATAAAACATATTCTAATTTGAGCAAACAATACGAATAATCTTCAGAATTTTTTGACGAAATGACAAATGATTGTAACCTTCGTATTTTATTTGCTGAAATCTCAATTTCTGCATATACAGGGTGTCTCCTAAAAAACGCCGCTGGCCATACTTCTTTATTTCTTGGCCGATTTCAAAAAAACAAAAACAAGATTAAACGGCTCCATTTTTGTCTGCAACGAATATTCCATCAAAGCCAACTTGTTATACATCTTTGGATTCAGAAAAATAATCTCTACCAGAAAAACAATAAGAAAATATATGTAACCATTTGAAAAATAAAAGTTGAAATAATCGCTGAAATGAAAGTTCATTTTGCAAAAAACAAAATTAGGGCCCCTTTGTAGAACATGTGGAGCCATTTAATCTTGTTTTTGTTTTTTTGAAATTGGCCAATAAATACAGAAGTTATGGCCTGCGGCATTTTTTAGGAGATATCTATGCTTCTAATCTTAATTTTTATTATGTTGAACTGGATGGTTTTTACGTGATTATCAGCCCTTTTTCTGTTTCGCCCATAGATTAAAACAGGATCAGTAGTAAATTTCTGTTTCAAAATATGAATGTATAATGTATTAACAGTTTACAAGTGCAGCGTGGTTGACATAAATAAATATGTAATTAAAATATCGATATCTAGGTAAAGTGGACAGTCATAGTTAGTAATGAAATGGCTTAGCCATCAGTTATTTATGGAGTGTGTAAATAAGTATATAAGTAGAGTGATGTAAGCGATGTAACGTCTGTAGTTTTAGTTCAAAAAGTATGCCTAGCGAGGCGGAAATGGCCTCAAATAATTAAGACGTGGATGGCAATTTTGTGACGATTTTATGATGTTCGGCCTAGTTTTGAATGCGAAAAGAGGTAAATCACGCGTTTACACAGCGGCAATAAAAATGACATTAAAAGAGCAAATGTAGTGGCGTGTACGTGATGAAAAGCTAGATATGAGGTAATGTAAGCATTTAGAAAATGGGTCGCGCTGCAGTAAATTATATCACGTTTCTAGCAATTAAACTGCGCTGTAAGTGCGCCACTTTTGCGAAAGAACGTAGATGTGGCTTCGATTTTAGACGCGGAGTAACCTGGATCGATGCGAAGCGTTCTCGGCTAGTGGGGTAGGCCCGGTGCAGACGGCCTTCATGGGGCCGTCTTCAGCGACCTGTTCACATGTGTTGATCAATATGGACACGAAATGCCCGCAATAAACAACGTGGAATTACATAAACAGTATTTTCGCCATGCGTTGTGACGACTGTGCGGGAGGTGATTGCCAAGTCTCACCAGGAGGCTGCCAGCAGTCTGGCGCCACGGTGCTCCTCCGCAGGTGACTCTATGACCAATCTCAACATTTTTTACGTTCAACAGCGATTCAGGTGGATAATTGCGCACCGAGGTTTTTTTGCAGCGTACATATCGATCGCAGGCCTAAACTGCGCGCAAATTTATAATAACGTGCGATTGCCGTCAGCGTTTTGGCAGGTTTTATCTGATTGGCACAAAAATTGAGTTTTCGGATTTAATTGCGGTATTTCCGCGTGCTGTCAGTGCCTTGAACTACAAATCCGAGGCTTTGACGGGAGAAATATCTATTTTCGATGGCAAGTTAGGCGCAGTATGTTTTTTCTCTTCTTTAGGAGCCTGCCAAGGATATAATTATGCCGTACGATGAATGAGCGGAAAATATTCCCAGTATTTTTAGACAAATCGCTACAATTTAGATGTATTTATAAAGAGAACATGAAGTCAGCAGACACACATTCAAAAAATCTACCTCAAAAGTCTGAGTTAATCAACCCATATTGAATATGAGGGGCGAGAAATTTGCTTGGCTGGATGAAAGTAAATGATAAAATATTGATGGATTGTTGCAAATATTGCCTTTAATTAAAACTCATCTTATGAGTATATGCTTTGGTCCGTTGAGTAGTTTATCATCACCCGCTTAGAGGAATATAAACCTCACAATATGACAATAGACCCAAAGCTTCAGGCCAAAAGTATGAATTTTGCCCTAGTTATCTAAATAATATTCAAAAAGTAATGCTATATAAAAATTAATTATTAATAGTAGATGTTCTCTTCTTCATCTTCATAACTTAAAAAAAATAGATTATAGCAGCAAAGAGGAAATGCTATATAAAAATTAATTATTAACAGTAGATATTCTCCTTCACCTTCGTAACTTAAAAGAATAGATTATAGCAGCAAAGGGGAAATATTTATGTTTTATTTGTATAGGCATCTATCATTAAACAAGTGGCCACTACATTTTTTAATTCTTTTTACTGGTGACAGTAAAATTTTTAATTCTTTTTACTGTCACCAGTAACTAAAAATCTGACTTGTATTCAGAGGCGGATGGGGCCGGCGGGAAGCCGGGAAATTTCTCGGTGCGCCGGTCGCAAATAGTTGTAAGGCACCGGCGCAACAAACTCATTTTTTTCTCTTGAATCTTGTCACTACTACCACTATACGTAATTTATACAAACGCGACAACAAATATGTATTATATTTGTTTCAAAATAATTTCTAGTTCAAATCGTATTGATAAATTATAGTGGTCTGAACAGTTAAAAGTCAAAGAGAAAAATGTTATATAATAGACAAATGATAGAATAATAAATATTAATAAACTTCTTGGAAGACGTGATACAGGCCAAGAGTTTGAATCGTGCTACTAGAAATCTACATACCAAAATTTTGGGCAAATTTTAATGGGCCTTACATCAAATATTTAAATTAGATCTGGTGCATTTGTTTCGTTTCTATCAGATACTACAGTTAATTAAATTATTACGAAAGCTAATAATAAGATTTAACTAAAATAAATAAAAAAATATTAAAATAGTAGCAGAAAAAATAAATACTGCTAAAATGTATTCAATAACAGTAGACTAGACTAGTACCACGCAAAATGTGTACAATAGATCAACGCTCATTCATTTTTAAATATGTTCTTCAAAACCAAACGAAGAAAAGGTTAATCTCCAGTTGAGAAACAAGAGAGAATGTAGTTGGTGGGATGAAGAATGGCACTTTAAAAAATATTCGGCAAATACGGAATGTTAAGTCACCTTTGTATGTAGAAGTAAAATTGGTGATAGAAACAATAGATAAAACCAAAAAGACGAACAGTAATGTGAGGGCAATGGCAAAAAGTTTTACAGACAATATTTAAAATACGAAGTAATTTTAACAGCAACTATATTTTTCAACAGATTCTGCATTACTGGACCACGATCCAAATATTTGAAGGGCTACGGGGAAAAATGATTTCTATTTTGATTCCATTTTATTTCAATTTTTATTGAAATCGAGCTGATGGTGCCATGTTGTAGTATGGGAAAAGTAGTTTCGACACGTGAAGTAAAACAGTAAAAAACGATCACCGTTCGCTTCAAAAACGAAGCAATAGAATATGATGTTGACTTAAAACGATCAGAGATCTAGATGAAGAAGAATAATTTATAGACGACCCCCCTAATGGACAATAATCGGTAATTATAATAATATTTTATCAAAAATTTGTATTTCATTTGAAAATATATTGTTTGTATGTACATACCTATACTGTACTATACCCTACATAAAAAATCTAAAAATACTGTTGAAAACGATCAGAGTCCAAAACTTGTTATTAAAAATATATTGTTTTAATAATTTTACTAATGCGTATTTCATGTTTTTGCTCAATATTCTAATTCACATCTTGTCAAAGTAGATCAATTATAATCTGTTAGTTTTTTCATTCATCCTTTTTGTCCTTTATTAGACTTGAAACTTTCAATTTAGTTTTCTGGAAAACGACCAAATTGGACTCTGATCGTTTTTCCCGTAGCCCTTGATTTACATATACCATTGCTACAAATCTACACAGATGGCGCAAAGTGCAAAAGTACAAAAATACAGAAGTTTCAAAGAATAGCGACTCAGTAAAATATCTTTCAGACTAATTCGCAGTATGGGCGGAAGAAAAATTAGTACATAATGAAACATACAGTACATAATTCTAAAATGATATTTGAGAGAATATTGAATGAACTGCGAAGAAAAAAGTAATTCGTATGCCGAAAGAATGGAGACATAAAATGTGGAGATGAAACATTAGACGATGAACATGACAAATGTATGTTTGAAAATTTCACTGTAAGAATAGATACCGTAATCAAGTCTATGATAAAACGATTCCAAAATACCTTTGATGTTTGTAAAGAATTTGATCCACAAAATTAGGATCAAATTAAACCAAATATTCCAAAAAAGATCGACTTCTCTCTATATTGAAGACTTTAACTAATAAATCATAAACAAAAATTGTAATGTAACATTAGAAAATTTAAGAAGAACTTTTGATTTGAAATTTCTGATTTATTGTAACAAAATATTTGTGATATGTTAATAGTAGACCAAAATCTTCAACTGCAGATAGACTTTATAGAAGAACATATAGAAGAATTAAGCAAGCATGTGTGAGCATGTGGCAAAACAAATGAAGAAATACTAACATGTAGAAGTTGCAAAACTGTGCTACTAGTTGTAACTACGTTATTTTTGAATACAATTTATTTCGAGAAGTGTACTACATCTTATACCCAATACTTACAATCTAGTCTAGCGTATTTAGAACTCTTCCGATATCTCAAGTTTCCTGCAAAATATATTTCTTAACGCTAAAATATGCAGAAATAGATTATGATCGACGATATCTCACACTCGCCTTGAAGCTCGCCTTATGTTCATGAGTTATGAGAAAAAGAATTTGAATGAACTAAATAATAAAGAAATTGTATCCGCGTTAGGTTATTCCAATTCTCTTCTATCAAAAAAGTTATTGTTTTAAAGTAAAAATATTATAATTTTTTTAATTTTTTGGTTATTTACTTCTGTAATACATTTGGTTTTTTAATTGTAGAAAAAAATTGCTGACGCTTTTACTTCTTTTCATTATAACCTCTTAAAACTGACATTTGAGCACTGATTTTTTCTGATTTTTCAACTTTTGTAAACATTTTATGTATTGCGCCGGTGACTGTATTTCCTGCGCCGGTTTTGCTAGTCCCATCCGCCCCTGCTTGTATTTCAGTATATTCTACTCTATATTACATGCACAATTATATGTTTCGGCATAAAATAAATTAACAATTATGTCTTCGAATAAATCACCTGAAACAGCTTTCATACAAAATAACATTCTTCAAACAGGAAATATTTATGTTTTATTTGTATAGGCATCTATCATTTAATAAGTGACCACAATTTTTTTAAATTATTTTTACTGTCACTACTAAATAAAAAATCTGACTTGTATTTCAGTATATTCTGCTCTATATTACATGCACAATTCTATGTTTCGCTATAAGATAAATTAAGAATTATGTCTTCGAATAAATCACCAGATACAGCTTTCATACAAAATAACATTCTTCAAAGATGACATATTTACGTTTTATATGTATAGGCATCTATCATTAAACAAGTGAGCACTAAATTTTTTAATTCTTTTTAAGTGCGCAGTCGATCGATCGTCTTGAAATTCCGTCTCGCACAATTTCAAGGGCTCGCACTTGAGCTGTCCGCACCAAACCCTTTGCAAATTACCACTCTTCGTCAATGCTTGTCTCCCCCCTCATGAACATAGTTAATTGCAGTTATTGAACAATGTGCGCGTTTCCAATATTAGCACAGTTTGATAAGAAGGCAGTTACATCGGCAAATACTACAAAACCGTTACCTCACGTATAATAATTAGGTTGATAACAGGAGGCGGAACTTTCCAGCTCTGGCCTCGACAGAATTTGCATTCGTGTGTGAGTGTGTGAGTGCGCGCGCGAAATTTCTTATCTGGGATAAATGTAGATGCAAGTGTTTGCTCAGGTACGAGCACTTGACCCAATTTCCTTTTTTTTTTATTAGATTTAACTCTTAATCTCGCAGAAGCGACGCGTAAACGGCAAGACTTGAAAGTCATTAAAAGACTCGGATAACTGAAGAATTCAAGTCCGCGAGTGGCAATGGGTCGAGGCAGCCGCTAATCAATAGTTCTGGCGTCGCTTCCAGCCAAGGATCGTAATAAAAATTGTTTAATTTACCACTGCTAATTTTTTTATAGCTATTCTAAGTTATCGACTGGACATGTGTTGCGTTAAATTTGCAACGACCGTGAAAACGATGAAATTTTAATAATTGTGCGCGTGCCAAATAAGTAATCGCGCACGCAACTGTTAATTCCTTGTTTGCAGATTCCTTACATATATGCAACTTTACATACTCATCTGCAGAAAATTTCATGCAATTATATTTACTTATCTGCAAATTTCAAGTATCTTTCATTTACAAGATGATGTGTTTTCAAAATAAATCTTAACTTCTGGATTTGAATATTAAAAAAAATGGTAACCACAGATGTACTGGATGATCCATAATGAGTGTAGCGTTCGTAACTTCACTATGGTCGCATTTTTATCAATAATGTGTACCGGATCCCTCGTGGGTCTTGAATATTATTGATAACATGCGACCATAGCAAAGTTACGAACCCTATACTCATTATGGATCACCCAGTAGAACAAAGTGAATGTTACCAAAAACAAGAAAGTTTTAAGTATGTGCTTTATTGTCTATACTCATTATGGATCACACAGTAGAACAAAGTTAATATTACCAAAGACAAAAAAGTTTTAAGTATGTGTTTTAAAATATTAGGTATTTTTATCAATAATGTGTACCGGATCCTTCGTGGGTCTTGAATATTATTGATAAAATGTGACCATCGCGAAGTTACGAACCCTATACTCATTATGGATCACCCAGTAGAACAAAGTTAATGTTACCAAAGACAAGAAAGTTTTTAAGTATGTGCTTTATTGACTATACTCATTATGGATCACCCAGTAGAACAAAGTTAATATTACCAAAGACAAGAAAGTATGGTCTTTAAAATATTAGGTTAAACCTAACCCAAGTACACCAAGGTAACCTAAACTAATCTAACCTTAGTATTGTCATGTACCACAACTAGATTTATGTTTATATTAAGATTTTATTAAGTTTAAGGTTTTATCCATAAATTACCAGTTATGTGTTTAACTTTTTACCCAGTTGCTACATCTTTTTAAAAATTTCAAAAAATTGGTTGTTTTTGTGAATTTGGATGATGCGCAGGAAATAAAACTTTTCCAGAAATAAATCTTCCACAAAAGGCAATAACAAATTTCAATCTCCAGCAATTCGCACGATTGTTATTTGAAAGTGAACTGCAATAATCCGTTTTCTCTGAAGTTTTCTTCACACGTGTGCGGAGATCACACGCCCAAAGACGTAAGCAGTCTCCGCCTCACGTGCCGTCCACATTTTCCCGCAGCATCCGCCCACGCGGCGTTTCCCTCCGCAGACGTGGGCGAGTTTCCCATTTCCACCTTGGCGAGGACTTTTCATTTCCCGGCCGTGCGTGACGGGGGGTCACGTTCCTGGCCGCAGGAACACTTGTCAGACCAGCGCGTGGGAGATGGATGAAAGAGGCAGGACGTTGAGGGAATAGTTTTCCCCAAGGACGGAAAATCGCTTTCCATTTCCCTGATCGATGCGGGACCGCATTCTTGCCGCTTGGAATTCGGCCAGGCGTTTTTAAGAGAATGTTATTTTGTATGAAAGCTGTATCAAGTGATTTATTCGAAGACGTAATTCTTAATTTATCTTTTGCCGAAACGTAGAATTGCGCATGTAATAGAGAGGAGAATATACTGAAATAAAAGCCAGATTTTTAATTAACTGATCTAAAAGACAGATCTAAAATTGAAAAAAACAAATTGAAGCTCCAAAAACCCGAAGTAGCCAAGTACTGAGATAATTGTTTTGGTATTAATAATAATAATAACCAATTTCCAAATCTGGACGAATTTATGACTTAAAATTTTAGTAAAAACCATTGTGATTTTTGGACGGCGGAAAAACAGTTTAGGTCGATAGCCTAATAAAGATTGCACATCTACTACTACTGAGATTTTTGGGTATATAGAAACACTTTTAGTTCATGACCAATAGATTGAGAAGAACTACCATGTGCACGGTGCAAGGAAAACCAGGAAAAGGAAAAATAATGGGTTGATATTAAGTTTTCTAGCAATTTTTCCAGTCAGCAGTTATCTCTACCAAAATTCATTACTAAGAGAAATCCATTTGATGTGTAAACCATTCTCAACCAGGTAATTAGCCAAAGCAGCTATAGTTAAAATGACAAAAAATAACCTCTTTTCTACATGTAAGGAGAAAGTAAAGCTAAATGTGTGTCATAAGATTGTTCTGAAATCTCTCATTTGCATGTAAGTTAAGTACTTAAACTTTCCTCTACCAAAAGTCATACTAAATCTATTTGATGTGTGAACTATTCTCTAGCGAAATTAATTAGCTAAAGCATCTATAGATGAAATACCCAAAAAAAGTAAATAGCCTTCTTTCCACATAAAAAAGGAAGTAAACCTAAATGTGGGTCACAAGATTTTTCTGTAATCTCGCATTTGCATGTATGTATGTACTTAAAATATGTTACGATAAGAAAATGAATAATTCATGAAAACCCGCACGCAGAACCATGTGATTTTTGCAAAAATAAAAACATTTACAATTTATACAAAAATATTCTATTCGTGGGCAAACAGACGGCATGTGTTGACATTTAAAATTTTCCATCATAACTTAATCATGATTACACTCGCGGTTCGTAATAAAGCAGATAAAAGTAAAATTTCGCCAGTAAATATTATGTTTATCTATAAGCCGGAGCTTATCTACCTATGAGATTAAAATTGAGTAATGCACATTTATAGACTTGTTTTATAATCGATAAAAATGCAAAATACGTTCTATGATCATGTGAGTCACTTCTTTGTTTGTTAAAATGAATGAACCACGAGTCTTATTTGCCTTAACATATTTTCAATTTATGTTTCGGTGCTACTGAATTCACACTTTTCACTAAAATTTCTTTACAAAATATCAAGTAAAAATAGACATGTTAATTGCTAACCTCCGAATAGGAAATGGTACATATAGACGAATGTAATCTGTAGAATGCTAAAGATTTTGACACCCTCCAGAATCGGTACTACTGAATTCACACCTTTCACTAAAAATTTTGACAAAATATCAAGCAGTTTCGCAGATATTTGCTAGAAGAAATGAATAGAAGAAGGCAATCTGTAGAATCCCAAAGATTTTGAGACCCTCCAGAATGAGCAGCTCTCCAAGAGTTAAAATTCGACCTACAATGCCAAACTTTCTATGTTGGTTGCAGAATTTTGCATTCTACCGACAGACAAAATATCAACTCTGACTGATATTTTGTCAGTTCCTAGGTACTCACCTAGGAACTGTGCACTACTTGAGATTTTGGCATTTTGAAGATTTGGCAGTTTTGTACAATTTTGCAAAACTGGATGCTTTGTAATTTTGCAGAATACCTTGTAAAATGTCCATAGCTCTATTATCCACAATGACTAAATGTTTTAAAACTGTTTAAAGATTGGCGCAAAATAGCTGATATTTACAAGAAATGTGGTATAAATTGGCCAACCATTTTAGAGAAATGCTAGAGACTTTTCAAAATTGACTAAATATTCTGTAGAATTGCTACGAATTTTGCAATTCAAACTTCAAACTTCAAACTTCAAACTTCTTTTATTGGACATGGATTACATGTGAGGTCAAGACAATATAAATTAGGAAAACACTACATTTTATGTAGAAAAAATTCCTGTACTGAATAGAAAGCCTGCTCTTTTAAGTGTTCGCTAAGTTGCTTTTTGAAACTGTGCATTTTTTGGTGCTGCCATTGTACTGGAAGATGATTCAGAATTTTTATCCCCACCGATCTTGGATCTGTAAGGTGAAGTCTATTCGATGGGACGACTAGATGATGCTGCGACCTCGTCCCATATTCATGGACATTTAGTCAATTATGCATATTGACTAAGCTTCAACGAAATGCGTGGAAAGTTGATCATTTCCTGTTCTCAATTTTAAATAGTTATTCTGAATAATGAGTAAAAATATGAGATTTTGGCATGCTGAAGGTTTTTCAGTTTTGTACAATTTTGCAAAACCGCATGCTTTGTAATTTTGCAGAATACCTAGTAAAATGTCCATAGTTGTTCTATTCTCCACAATGACTAATTGATTTAAAACTGTTTAAAGATTGGCGCAAAATAACTGATATTTACAAGAAATGTGGTGTAAATTGGCTAACCATTTTACAGAAATGCTACCGATTTTTTCAAAATTGACTAAATATTCTGTAGAATTGCTACGAATTTTGCGATTATGCATATTGACTAAGCTTCAACGAAATGCGTGTAAAGTCGATCATTTCCTGTTATCAATTTTAAATAGTTATTCTGAATAATGAGTAAAAAATGTTCATATTTTATCACAAATGCAATAATTGATTAGTTTCTGATAAAATCAAGGTACAGCTATCAGATATATGTTCTGGGTATTGCAAAACTCAAGGTAATCGCTCGAAATTTGCTTATCGCGAACTGAAGTCTATGTGTAAACATTAATTGATACATAAAAAAAAACTTAAGTGAACCTGTTGTAGACTGTCTACAAAACGAAGCAGAAGCATGAATCAGAAGCAGAAATCAGATTAAGCAGAAATCTAATTTGACTAATACAGATAGTAGGTACCGAAAAAAAATTGAGTACCTGAAAACGAAATTCATAGATATTTATGATACAATAACTGATGAAAAAAGAACGAAATACAACTGGTGTCGCATAGTAGACCCAAAATAGAGAAACATATCTAAGGACCAATTGGAAGATATTCTTAGTCGATAAATGAGAAGAACAAGAATAAGGGAAAATAAGAAGAATAAAGAAGATTAAAAAACTGCTTCACAATGTGGTTCGGCAAAATCGCAGGAATTTTATGATTAAAGAGATTTTGAAACATGAGGAGCAATGAATCAAAACGAAGCAGAAGCATGCAGCAGAAGCAGAAATCAGATGAAGCAGAAATAAAATTTTACTGATACAGATAGTATCGAAAAAAAATTGAGTACCTGAACAGGAAATTAATAGAAATTTATGATACAAAAATTGACGAAAAAGGGTCATACAAAATACAACTGGTGTCGCAATACTAGACCCAAAAAAAGAAAAATATCCAAGGACAAATTGGAACAAATTCTTAGTCGATAAACGAGAACAAGAAGAAGGGAAAAGAAGGAGAATAAAAAAGAGTAAAAAACTGTCAGAAAAACTAATGAAGGCATCAAAAATTAATTTATGATTAGCAATATGTGTTCTTATTGAAACTTGTTTTTTGTTTTAGGTTTTGTTGTTTCTATCAGTACTATATTATTTCTCATTTGTGAGACTTTAGAACAGATTGGGTTATATTAGGTCAGATCAGGTTAGATAATTCAAAAAAATTGTGCAAAAAAGGAACGTCTTCATTTTTGTCCGGTTTTTCTCATTTGGGGGAAAAAACTGATCCTGACATTGAAACTTGTTTTTTGTGTTTGGTATTTATTGTTTCTATTCGTACTTAATTATTTCTCATGTGTGAGACTTTAGATCAGATTGGGTTATATTAGGTCAGATCAGGTTAGATAATTAAAAAAAAATGTGCAAAAAAGGAACGTCTTCATATTTGTCCGATTTTTCTCATATGGGGGAAAAAAAACTGATACCATTCTGTAGAGCTTATTCTGGATTATTTTACATTTAAGTATGTGCTTTGAGCAAAAAAACTCATTCTATTGTATAAAGTTTATTCTAGATCATTATACATTTATGTGCTTTTATGTCAGGTTGGGATTTCGTTAGGTTAGGTCAGCTCAGGTTAGTTTATAAAAATACTTTGTTTCATTCTTCGTTTTTGCTGTGTATATGAATATCCGATTATGTGACATGTTCGTGAATTTTATAACCATTTCACAGACATACGAAAAAAGCTCATACGAAATACAACTGGTGTCTCATAGTAGACCCAAAAAAGAGAAAAATATAGAAGGACAAATTGGAAGAAAATCTTAGTCGATAAACGAGAAGAACAAGAAGAAGGGAAAAGAAGAAGAATAAAGAAGAGTAAAAAACTGGGGTCACATTGGGTCATATTAGGTCAGATCAGGTTAGATAATTTTAAAAAAAAATGTGCAAAAAAGGAACGTCTTCATATTTGTCCGGTTTTTCTCATATGGAGGAAAAAGACTGATCCTGATATTGAAACTTGTTTTTTGTTTTTGGTTTTTATTGTTTCTATCAGTACTTTTTTTTTCATTTGTGAGACTTTAGATCACATTGGGTTATATTAGGTCAGATCAGGTTAGATTAGCTAATTCAACAAAATAGTGCAAAAAAGGAATGTTTTCATATTTGTACGGTTTTTCTCATATGGGGGAGAAAAACTGATCCTATTCTGTAGAGCTTATTCTAGATTATTTTACATTTAAGTATGTGCTTTGCTAAAAAAAAAAAATCATTCCATTCTATAGAATTTATCCTGGATTATTTTACATGTATGTGCTTTTATGTCAGGTTGGAATTTCGTTAGGTTAAGTCAGGTCAGGTTAGTTTATAAAAATACTTTTTCGTTTTTGCGGCTTATATAAATATCCGATTATTTTACATGTTCGTGAATTTTACAACAAAAAAAACGAACGTCTTCATATTTGTCATACCGGTTTCTCTAATTTTTTGCACAAAAAACGGATCCTAATCCGCAGAGCTAATTCTGGATTATTTTACATTTAAGTATGTGCTTTGCGCAAAAAACCTCATTCTAATCTATAGAATGGAGTATTCTATAGAATTATATTATTAATTGTTTATTCTGGATTATTTTACATTTATGTGCTTTTATGTCAGGTTGGGATTTCGTTAGGTTAGGTCAGGCCAGGTTAGTTTATAAAAATACGTTTTCGTTTTCCGTTTATGCGACTTATATCAGTATCCGATTATTTTACGTGTTTGTGAATTTTACAACCATTTCACCGACATACAAACTGCGCAGTTCGTATAATCAGTTAGCGCTCGTATATAGTTTACATAGATAATCGATGTTTAAAATAGGAATGCTTGTTAATATATTCGCATGTTCGTCTCAATTATGAAGTTTTGTAAGTTAAAATCACATGCGGAGCCAAAAATAAAGCTCGTGCTACTGTTTCGCTGATGCCGTTCCAAAATAAATATAGTAATTTGAAAACGTAGTACGTAAAATGGAAAAACGATAAACTGTGAAATTTACATACAACGTACGTGGAAAATAGTAAACTACTCGTCTACTATAGCTTGTATCTTAGATTCTAACAGTAACAATAACTATATGTTATTAATAAAATATTAAGCCGCGGTTTAACGGTGGTTTAATCTTAGTAACCTTGGTAACAATTTGTAAAACACCGCTAAACCACTGATTAAATTTTGATGAATGTTGGACTAATTAGACTAATGTTAGAGCTGTTAGACTCAGATGAATGGAGGGAATTATAATCATTTAGGTGTAATTAGTTTAGTAATAACTGCAAGCTAAGAAGTGAAACACGTATATTTTTTCTATAGGCATTATAGGCTTTTTATAGGCTTAAATTTTGATTAATGTTAGACTAATTAGACTAATGTTAGAGCTGTTAGACTTAGATGAATGGAGAGAATTATAATCATTTAGGTGTAATTAGTTTAGTAATAACTGTAAGCTCAGAAGTCAAAACACGTATATTTTTTTCTATAGGCATTATAGGCTTTTTATAGGCTTAAATTTTGATTTATGTTAGACTAATTAAACTAATGTTAAAGCTGTTAGACTCAGATGAATGGAGGGAATTATAATCATTTAGGTGTAATTAGTTTAGTAATAACTGCAAGGTAAGAAGTCAAAACACGTATATTTTTTCTATAGGCATTATAGGCTTTATAGGTTTCTCATATGGAAAATCACAGGAAAAAATATTGTCTCGTAAAGATCATAAATCGTGAGCTTCTTTAACTGTAATCTAAATTTTGTATTTTGAAAGTTACTGTTGTAACTAGTAATAACTGAAGTAGAATTAAGTAAAATTGTGTGATTAATAACTGTGCAAGAAACTTATTTCTGTTCTACTTCTGATTAATGTTAACATTATCTGTCCAGAGTAAATAATGCAGAACCAATCAATTTGAAACGCCACACTACGGAAATAAATAGCCGATAGTTATTCATATTGCGCTATTCTACCAGTAATTTCATGGATATGGAAATCGATACAGCGCACACTGTCAAGGATGAACACATCGATTCCACTTACTCCGTACATTTTTATCGAACGCTTATATTTTTTCATTTGCGTTTCTGTTCGTTCGAGGCGAGGAATAGCTCTTATTTACGAGCGCAATATCCTCTGCATCTCGATATTGACATAATAAATCTCTTAAGGAGGGTCCCAAATGATAAGAGATGTAAATGGTTTTCCAATCGATGGTAGTAATATGTAGGTAGCGTAGGTGTTAACACAAGGATCAATATTTCCCTATGAAAAAAAGCAATTCATTCTTCATTTATTGGCCTTCAACTGACTACAAAACAATTATTTATTTCAGTTTTGATAGTTAACACGTAATTTAAATATTATTTCTTATCATTTTAACGTTAAGCTTTAACTGCTTTAGTTATAGGTTAAAAGAGTAAAACTAACTGTATCATTTAATGTAATTTAAATTTAATAAGTGAAATACTTAAACACAAAGTTTTTCAATCAAATAATCACTCAATTTCTAGAATATAGAGAATATATAATATTATAGAGAATTCTAGAGAGAGATTATAAACTATCCCTCTGAAACCTATCTTATTTCTGAACTAATGAAACCTACAAAAACCAGATAATTATTTTTTGGAATATTTTGGAAAATCTGTTTAATTCATTACAAAGAAATAACACATTTGTTGATACATTACTTCTAAGTATGTAGAGTAACAAAAATGATAATATTTTATTAAACCATCCAATTCTCGAATGATTCCACTAGAGTATACCAGATACAGAGCCGGATGGGGCCGGCGGGAAGCCGGGAAATTTCCCGGTGCGCCGGTCGCAAATAGTTGTAAGGCGCCGGCGCAACAAACTCATTTTTTTCTGTTGAGTCACTACTACCACTATACGCAATTTACACAAACGCGACAACAAATATGTATTATATTTGTTTCAAAATAATTTATAGTTCAAATCGTATTGATAAATTATAGTGGTCTGAACAGTTAAAAGTCAAAGAGAAAAATGTTATATAATAGACAAATGATAGAATAATAAATATTAATAAACTTCTTGGAAGACGTGATACAGGCCAAGAGTTTGAATCGTACTACTAGAAATCTACATACCAAAATTTTGGGCAAATTTTAATGGACCTTACATCAAATATTTAAATTAGATCTGGTGCATTTGTTTCGTTTCTGTCAGATACTACAGTTAATTAAATTATTACGAAAGCTAATAATAAGATTTAAATTAAAAAAATAAAAAAATATTAAAATAGTAGCAGACAAAATAAATACTGCTAAAATGTATTCAATAACAGTAGACTAGACGAGTACCACGCAAAATGTGTACAATAGATCAACGCTCATTCATTTTTAAATATGTTCTTCAAAACCAAACGAAGAAAAGGTTAATCTCCAGTTGAGAAACAAGAGAGAATGTAGTTGGTGGGATGAAGAATGGCACTTTAAAAAATATTCGGCAAATACGGAATGTTAAGTCACCTTTGTATGTACAAGTAAAATTGGTGATAGAAACAATAGAGAAAACCAAAAAGACGAACAGTAATGTGAGGGCAATGGCAAAACGTTTTACAGACAATATTTAAAATACGAAGTAATTTTAACAGCAACTATATTTTTCAACAGATTCTGCATTACTGGACCACGATCCAAATATTTGAAGGGCTACGGGGAGGAATGATTTCAATTTTGATTCCATTTTTATTCAATTTTTATTGAAATCGAGCTGATGGTGCCATGTTGTAGTATGGGAAAAGTAGTTTCGACACGTGAAGTAAAACAGTAAAAAACGATCACCGTTCGCTTCAAAAACGAAGCAATAGAATATGATGTTGACTTAAAACGATCAGAGATCTAAATGAAGAAGAATAATTTATAGACGACCCCCCTAATGGACAATAATCGGTAATCATAATAATATTTTATCAAAAATTTGTATTTCATTTGAAAATATATTGTTTGTATGTACATACCTATACTGTACTGTACCCTACATAAAAAATCTAAAAATACTGTTGAAAACGATCAGAGTCCAAAACTTGTTAATAAAAATATATTGTTTTAATAATTTTACTTATGTGTATTTCATGTTTTTGCTCAATATTCTAATTCACATCTTGTCAAAGTAGATCAATTATAATCAGTTAGTTTTTTCATTCATCCTTTTTGTCCTTTATTAGACTTGAAACTTTCAATTTAGTTTTCTGGAAAACGACCAAATTGGACTCTGATCATTTTCCCCGTAGCCCTTGATTTACATATACCATTGCTACAAATCTACACAGATGGCGCAAAGTGCAAAAGTACAAAAATACAGAAGTTTCAATTAATAGCGACTCGGTAAAATATCTTTCAGACTAATTCGCAGTATGGGCGGAAGAAAAATTAGTACATAATGAAACATACAGTACATAATTCTAAAATGATATTTGAGAGAATATTGAATGAACTGCGAAGAAAAAAGTAATTCGTATGCCGAAAGAATGGAGACAAATGTGGAGATGAAACATTAGACGATGAACATGACAAATGTATGTTTGAAAAATTCACTGTAAGAATAGATACCGTAATCAAGTCTATGATAAAACGATTCCAAAATACCTTTGATGTTTGTAAAGATTTAGATCCACAAAATTTGGATCAAATTAAACCAAATATTCCAAAAAAGATCGACTTCTCTCTATATTGAAGACTTTAACTAATAAATCATAAACAAAAATTGTAATGTAACATTAGAACATTTAAGAAGAACTTTTGATTTGAAATTTCTGATTTATTGTAACAAAATATTTGTGATATGTTAATAGTAGACCAAAATCTTCAACTGCAGATAGACTTTATAGAAGAACATATAGAAGAATTAAGCAAGCATGTGTGAGCATGTGGCAAAACAAATGAAGAAATACTAACATGTAGAAGTTGCAAAACTGTGCTACTAGTTGTAACTACGTTATTTTTGAATACAATTTATTTCGAGAAGTGTACTCCATCTTATACCCAATACTTACAATCTAGTCTAACGTATTCAGAACTCTTCCGATATCTCAAGTTTCCTGCAAAATATATTTCTTAACGCTAAAATATGTAGAAATAGATTATGATCGACGATATCTCACACTCGCCTTGAAGCTCGCCTTATGTTCATGAGTTATGAGAAAAAGAATTTGAATGAACTAAATAATAAAGAAATTGTATCCGCGTTAGGTAATTCCAATTCTCTTCTATCAAAAAAGTTATTGTTTTAAAGTAAAAATATTATATATTTTTTATTTTTTTGGTTATTTACTTCTGTAATACATTTGGTTTTTTAATTGTAGAAAAAAATTGCAGACGCTTTTACTTTTTTCATTATAACCTCTTAAAACTGACATTTGAGCACTGATTTTTTCTGATTTTTCAACTTTTCTAAACATTTTATGTATTGCGCCGGTGACTGTATTTCCTGCGCCGGTTTTGCTAGTCGCATCCGCCCCTGACCAGATAATTCTTTTTTGGAAAATTTTGAAAAATCTGTTTAATTCATTACAAAGAAATGACACATAAAGACCATCTTTTAAACTTAAACTATCAGATTTACTCTCAGATACTACTACTACTACTCAGATTTTAGAACTATTTGCAACATAGCTAAATGTCTGTATTCTAATGTTTTTGTAGGTTTCATTTATTTATAAATAAGATAGGTTTCAGAGGGGTAGTTTATAATACCTTTCTAGAAATTGACTGGTATACTCTAGTGGAATCATTCAAGAATTGAGTATATTTTTTATTAGAAGATTTAAAACAAAATTTGAAGTTTTGCAAACACAAGACAGTATTCTATAGATTCTCAGTTTCACATCTAAAAGTATTAGATACAAATTTCATGTGTCTTACATATTCGACTTACCTAAATCTCGGTTTTGGTAGTTTGGTACAAATGGTTGCATTTTTGTTAAAAAAGATTTATCTAGTGTAATCGAGTGGAATCATTCAGGAATTGAATGTTTTAATAAAATATTATCATTTTTGTTACTCCACATACTTAGAACTAATGTATCAACTAATGTGTCATTTCTTTGTAATGAATTAAACAGATTTTCCAAAATATTCCATAAAATAATTATCTGGTGGAATCATTCAAGAATTGAGTATCTTTTTATTAGAAGATTTAAAACAAAATTTGAAGTTTTGCAAACACAAGACAGTATTCTATAGATTTTCAGTTGAACATCTAAAATTATTAGATACAAATTTCATGTGTCTTACGTATTAGATTTAAATCTCGGTTTTGGTAGTTTTGTGTCATATGTTTGAGTCCTTTTTTATAGATTTTTCGTAATTATCCATAATTTTTCCTTAAAATTTGTCGATCTGGACAATCGAGTGGATTTTTCATAGCAGATTTGTAAAAAAATGTAGAACAGTTGTGAAATAAACAATCATTTAAAAAGTTATTATACATTGTCATATAGTGCATGAATACTATTTAATAAATAGTTTATGTTTATGGTGATAACAAAATTATCAATCTAACACAATATAAATCGAATCTTATGTAATCGGAGTGTTATGAATGTGAATAAATATTTGAGCTGCCAATAGAAACAGTAAAATCTGTACAAACTGAGCCCCCCATCACTTCTTATTTTCGCTCGAATTTCTGGCATCCACCCAGAAATTCAATATGCTATGCGTGTAAAACAATCGGCTGTCGGAATCGCAATAGAAGCGATCACAGGCGCCTAGATGTTTATCAAACAAACCATTGATAAAGCGGTACACCTGATATAACACGTAAACATTCCGAGACTAATGGAAATTTCCACGATCGCCAAACTGCTGTCGCATTTCCCCTCATCTAATTCGCTCAGCGAAGTTGCATAACAACAACAACGCATTATTGCCAGCAGCAGAGATAATGGATGTTTACATCCGTTCTACAGAATCTCGTTTGTAAAGCAATTTGGGCATTTTTGTGGAAAAAAAGTGGTGTAATTAAAAATTATATTCACGCTTCTGTATACATTAATCAAATATGGACCGTGGTTATGGCACTGACAATGGTCCTATTATTCTACAATAATTGATGGAAATATATGTGGTAATAATTATTTTAATATAATAATATAACAAGTTAAAGATTGAAGTTAAAAATTGAAAAGAAGATTGGTTAAAGATACAAGTTAAAAAACGTCCTTCTTTATTGCATGGTTTTAGAAGCCATGAATGCAAACATTTGATTTAAATATTACAAATTTGTATGTCCGATAATAAGTTTTATGTATAAATTTCGTAAGAACGATATTTAATTTTCATGGCTCGTAATTATAGTAGCCTATATTAGGGTGCTGAAAGGGGGAGGGGGATTAGGGCTGCTGAACTGGTATGTTTTGAATCTTTACATTGGTGCCATAAATATTTTGTAGTACCAAAGCTTCTCGCCATTTCGCACAATTAATTGTTTGATTTATTGCTCTCCATAGATAATGCGTTATAAACACCGTTTCTACAGTTTCGTTCGTCCTCTAGTTACACTGGTGACTCAGTGTGACGAGGATTTCATCATGTTACGAAACTTTCCACGCTCTCGCAAGGTCGGTGCATACAATTGAATCACTTGCAAAATTCTGATAATCATTGTCGTGCGAAACGCTGAACGATTTGTCGCTAATATGTATACTTGGTATTATAATATAATATCTGACAGTTTATGGCCCGGTATTACAGTCTCCGGTTAACTTTAATAGGTGGTTGGCTACTGTTGTAGACACGTACATCCAGGAGCAATAAACCGTCGGTTAAGGTTAATCAGAATGATTCCACTAGAGTATACCAGATAATAATTTTTTGGAAAATTTTGGAAAATCTGTTTAATTCATTACAAAGTAATGACACATTAGTTGATACATTAGTTCTAAGTATGTGGAGTAACAAAAATGATAATACTTTATTAAAACATTCAATTCTTGAATGATTCCACTCGATTACACTAGATAAATCTTTTTTTTAACAAAAATGCAACCATTTGTACCAAACTACCAAAACCGAGATTTAGGTAACTCGAATATGTAAGACACATGAAATTTGTATCTAATAATTTTAGATGTGCAACTGAAAATCTATAGAATACTGTCTTGTGCTTGCAAAACTTCAAATTATGTTTTAAATCTTCTAATAAAAAGTATACTCAATTCTTGAATGATTCCACTAGAGTATACCTGATATTATTTTTTGAAATTTTGGAAAATCTGTTTAATTCATTACAAAGAAATGACACATTAGTTGATACATTAGTTCTAAGTATGATGAGTAACAAAAATCATAATATTTGATAACACTTTCATATCAATTATGGTAATAATCAATTAAGATGAGATTACAATTACTGCTATTACTCATCTTGGATAATGTTTTTTTTTTGCGAAGGCAATGAAACGAGTGGCGTCGGTCTGGGCGAGGATTAACAGTATCCCGCGGAAAATCGAGCCCGGAATTTACACCATAAAGGGGGGATTTCAGCTATGATCCTTGACCTATTTCAGGATGTAGCGCCAGTCCCGGTTGCAGATTTCGCGATGGTCTCTAAATCCGGAGCGACGTAGTGCAAACAATGCTGATTGCAAAGTTTATTTAGATTACGGTGATTAAAAAACGCCGGCCATACAAGCCAGTCTTTCATCACATATAAAACATTTTGTAAACGACTAGGAATAAAAGCATCTCTCATGCGACCACCCTGAATAATCATTAGTAGCAGAAAAAATAAATATACAGTCATACACAACGATTGAATAGATACATATCGCACAGGCTGTAATAATGGCACATTTGACAATAAACAGTAGTAGTGACTATATTTGTTAGGAATATTATCTCTAACTGGCTATCGACCAACGTGGGTCCTTCTGCCGTGTGATTTGTGTAAATGTGTGTATTGAGTTAGGGCTTGTTACTCTAGAAATTGCCCCCGATCTCTAGAGCGCCGATAATGCGCTCCCAACGGCGAATGGCACTAGTTTCTCAGTACAAATGTACTACCTGTACTGGGGCTCGAACCTAGGTCTTCGTCACAATAAATATTTTTTGAGAAAATGAGATTTGTAAATTCAGTAGTAGTAGAAAAACTAAAATACTTTCACACACTTTCAAATTGTCAAAAGTGCAAAAGCCGCACTTTTGAAAATAATTATTTTGTGAGAAACTTAAATCTCTAATTTCATTGTATGCAATATGTCTTCGCCAAGGCTTATTTTTTATTGAATGTCTGGGGCTTTTCAAAGTTTCGATTTGTTTGCATTTTGCTCACAGGCTGCAGCAATGGCACATTTGATTTTTTTTTTTTTTTGAGAAAATGAGATCTGTAAATTCATTGTGTGCAATTTGTCTTCGCCAGTGCACATTTTTTGTTGAATGCCTTAGGATTTTTCAAAATTTTATATTTGTACTTAATGTGTATGCAGAGCTGTAATATAAATGTAGATAATTCTACAAAAAATTAAAAAAATATTATTAATAGCATAAGAATTGCTACACAGATTAAGAAATATACAAGTGGAAATATATATATTTTTTTGTTTCTTTTTATAGATTTTGATAGATACAGTTTAAAAAAATGTAAATTTTGACAGTTACAGTTCAAATATGATGATATTAACAGTTTCTGTTTAAAACTAATCCAATTTTCACTTCTGAAGCTTGGAATATTATTGATTCTACCGGTTGCAGTTAAATGTTTAACATATTTTGAACGATTTTGTGGAAAAATTGATTAATTTGGATATTTGTAATTGAAAATTTGCAAGATTTTGACAGTTTCAATTCAAAATTCTATAAATTTAGACAAATCAGTTGTTACATCTGCAGATTTCAATAGTTGGAGTTGCAAGTTTGGCAGATTTCCACATTTACCTGTAGTAATTTGTAATTGAAAATTTGCAAGATATCCACACCTCGTGCTAAAAACATAACAGATTTTGAAATATACAAGTGGAAATATGTATTATTTGGTATATTTTATAGATTTTGATAGATACAGTTTGAAAAAATGTAAATTTGGACAGTTACAGTTCAAATATGATGATATTGACAGTTGATGTTTAAAACTAATCCAACTGAAGCTTGGAATATTACTGATTCTACCAGTTGCAGTTAAATGCTTAACATATTTTGAATGATTTTGTGGAAAATTTGTTGAATTTGGATATTTGTAATTGAAAATTTGCAAGATTTTGAGAGTTTCAATTAAAAATTCTATAAATTTAGACAGATCAGTTGTTACATTTGCAGATTTCAATAGTTGGAGTTGAAAGTTTGGCAGATTTCCACATCTACCAGTAGTAATTTGTAATTGAAAATGTGCAAGAGTTCCACACCTCGTGCTAAAAACATAACAGATTTTGAAATATACAAGTGGAAATATATATTATTTGGTTTATTTTATAGATTTTGATAGTTACAGTTTGAAAAAAATGCAAATTTTAACAGTTACAGTTCAAATATGATGATATTGACAGTTGGTGTTTAAAACTAATCCAATTTTCACTTCTGAAGCTTGGAATATCACTGATTCTACCAGTTGCAGTTAAATGCTTAACATATTTTGAATGATTTTGTGGAAAATTTGATGAATTTGGATATTTGTAATTGAAAATTTGCAAGATTTTGAGAGTTTCAATTAAAAATTCTATAAATTTAGACAGATCAGTTGTTACATTTGCAGATTTCAATAGTTGGAGTTGAAAGTTTGGCAGATTTCCACATCTACCAGTAGTAATTTGTAATTGAAAATTTGCAAGATTTCCACACCTCGTGCTAAAAACATAACAAATTTTGAAATTTACAAGTGGAAATATGTATTATTTGATTTATTATATAGATTTTGATAGTTACAGTTTGAAAAATGTAAATTTTGGCAGTTACAGTTCATATATAATGATATTGACAGTTGGTGTTTAAAACTAATCCAATTTTCACTTCTGAAGCTTGGAATATTACTGATTCTACCAGTTGCAGTTAAATGCTTAACATATTTTGAATGATTTTGTGGAAAATTTGATGAATTTGGATATTTGTAATTGAAAATTTGCAAGATTTTGATAGTTTCAATTCAAAATTCTATAAATTTAGACAGATCAGTTGTTACATTTGCATATTTCAATAGTTGGAGTTGAAAGTTTGGCAGATTTCCACATCAACCAGTAGTAGTTTGTATTTGAAAATTTGCAAGATTTCCACACCTCGTGCTAAAAACATAACAGATTTTGAAATCTACAAGTGGAAATATGTATTATTTGGTTTATTTTATAGATTTTGATAGTTACAGTTTGAGAACACGTAAATTTTGACAGTTACGGTTCAAATATGATGATATTGATAGTTGCTGTTTAAAACTAATCCAATTTTCACTTTTGAAGCTTGGAATATTACTGGTTCTACCAGTTGCAGTTAAATGCTTAACATATTTTGAATGATTTTGTGGAAAATTTGATGAATTTGGATATTTGTAATTGAAAATTTGCAAGATTTTGACAGTTTCAATTCAAAATTCTATAAATTTAGACAGATCTGTTGTTACATTTGCAGATTTCCATAGTTGGAGTTGAAAGTTTGGCAGATTTCCACATCTAACAGTAGTAATTTGTAATTGAAAATTTGCAAGATTTCCACACCTCGTGCTAAAAACATAACAGATTTTGAAATATACTAGAGGAAATATGTATTATTTGGTTTATTTTATGGATTATGATAGACACAATTTGAAAAAATATAAATTTTGACAGTTACAGTTCAAATATGATGATATTAACAGTTGCTGTTTAAAATTAATTAAATTCTCACTTCTGAAGCTTGTAATATTACTGATTCTACCAGTTGCAGTTAAATGCTTGACATATTTTGAATGATTTTGTGGAAAACTTGACGAATTTGGATATTTATAATTGAAAATTTGCAAGATTTTTACAGTTTCAATTCAAAATTCTATAAATTTAGACAGATCAGTTGTTACATTTGCAGATTTAAATAGTTGGAGTTGCAAGTTTGGCAGATTTCCACTTCTACCAGTAGTAATTTGTAATTGAAAATTTGCAAGATTTCCACACCTCGTGCTAAAAACATAACAGATTTTGAAAAATACAAGTGGAAATATGTATTATTTGGTTTATTTTATAGATTTTCAAAGATACAGTTTGAAAAAATGAAAATGTTGACAATTACAGTTCAAATATGATGATATTGACAGTTGTTGTTTAAAACCAATCCAATTTTCACTTCTGAAGCTTGGAATATTACTGATTCTACCAGTTGCAGTTAAATGCTTAACATATTTTGAATGATTTTGTGGCAAATTTGATTAATTTGGATATTTGTAATTGAAAATTTGCAAGATGTTGACAGTTTCAATTCAAAATTCTATAAATTTAGACAGATCAGTTGTTACATTTGCAGATTTCAATAGTTGGAGTTGAAAGTTAGGCAGATTTCCACATCTACCAGTAGTAATTTGTAATTGAAAATTTGCAAGATTTCCATACCTCGTGCTAAAAACATAACAGATTTTGAAATATACAAGTGGAAATATGTATTATTTGGTTTATTTTATAGATTTTGATAGTTACAGTTTGAAAAAATGTAAATTTTGACAGTTACAGTTCAAATATGATGATATTAACAGTTGCCGTTTAAAATTAATTAAATTCTCACTTCTGAAGCTTGTAATATTACTGATTCTACCAGTTGCAGTTAAATGCTTGACATATTTTGAATGATTTTGTGGAAAACTTGACGAATTTGGATATTTATAATTGAAAATTTGCAAGATTTTTACAGTTTCAATTCAAAATTCTATAAATTTAGACAGATCAGTTGTTACATTTGCAGATTTAAATAGTTGGAGTTGCAAGTTTGGCAGATTTCCACATCTACCAGTAGTAATTTGTAATTGAAAATTTGCAAGATTTCCATACCTTGTGCTAAAAACATAACAGATTTTGAAATATACAAGTGGAAATATGTATTATTTGGTATATTTTACAGATTTTGATAGTTACAGTTTGAATAAATGCAAATTTTGACAGTTACAGTTCAAATATGATGATATTGATAGTTGCTGCTTAAAACTAATCCAATTCTCACTTCTGAAGCTTGGAATATTACTGATTCTACCGGTTGCAGTTAAATGCTTAACATATTTTGAATGATTTTGTGGAAAATTTGATGAATTTGGATATTTGTAATTGAAAATTTGCAAGATTTTTACAGTTTCAATTCAAAATTCTACAAATTTAGACAGATCAGTTTTTACATTTGCAGATTTCAATAGTTGGAGTTGCAAGTTTGGCAGATTTCCACATCTACAGTAGTAATTTGTAATTGAAAATTTGCAAGATTTCCACACCTCGTGCTAAAAACATAACAGATTTTGAAATATACAAGTGGAAATATGTATTATTTGGTATATTTTATAGATTTTGATAGTTGCAGATTGAAAAAATGTAAATTTTGACAGGTACAGTTCAAATATGATGATATTAACAGTTGCTGTTTAAAACGAATCCAATTTTCACCTCTGAAGCTTGGAATATTACTGATTCTACCAGTTGCAGTTAAATGCTTAACAAATTTTGAATGATTTTGTGGCAAATTTGATGAATTTGGATATTTGTAATTGAAAATTTGCAAGATTTTGACAGTTTCAATTCTAAATTCTATAAATTTAGACAGATCAGTTGTTACATTTGCAGATTTCAATAGTTGGAGTTGAAAGTTTGGCAGATTTCCACATCTAACAGTAGTAATTTGTAATTGAAAATTTGCAAGATTTCCACACCTCGTGCTAAAAAACAAAACCGATTTTGAAATATACAAGTGGAAATATCTTTTATTTGGTTTATTTTATAGATTTTGATAGTTACAGTTTGAAAAAAATGTAAATTTTGACAGTTACAGTTCAAATATGATGATATTGACAGTTGCTGTTTAAAACTAATCCAATTTTCACTTCTGAAGCTTGGAATATTACTGATTCTACCAGTTGCAGTTAAACGCTTAACATATTTTGAATGATTTTGTGAAAAATTTGATGAATTTGGATATTTGTAATCGAAAATTTGCAAGATTTTGACAGTTTCAATTAAAAATTCTATAAATTTAGACAGATCTGTTGTTACATTTGCAGATTTCAATAGTTGGAGTTGAAAGTTTGGCATATTTCCACATCTACTAGTAATTTGTACAAGTGGAAATATGTATTATTCAGTTTATTTTATAGATTTTGATAGAACCAGTTTGAAAAAATGGAAATTTTGACAGTTACAGTTCAAATATGATGATATTGAAAGTTGCTGTTTCAAACTAATCCAATTTGCACTTCTGAAGCTTGGAATATTACTGATTCTACCAGTTGCAGTTGTATGTTTAACATATTTTGAATGTTTTTGTGGAAAATTTGATGAATTTGGATATTTGTAATTGAAAATTTGCAAGATTTTGACAGTTTCAATTCAAAATTCTATAAATTTAGACAGATCAGTTGTTACATTTGCAGATTTCAATAGTTGGAGTTGAAAGTTTGGCAGATTTCCACATCTACCAGTAGTAATTTGTAATTGAAAATTTGCGAGATTTCCACACCTCGTGCTAAAAACATAACAGATTTTGAAATATACAAATGGAAATATGAATTATTTGGTTTATTTTATAGATTTTGATAGTTACAGTTTGAAAAAAAAATGCAAATTTTGACAGTTACAGTTCAAATATGATGATATTGACAGTTGCTGTTTAAACCTAATCTAATTTTCACTTCTGAAGCTTGGAATATAACTGATTCTACCAATTGCAGTTAAATGCTTAACATATTTTAAATGATTTTGTGGAAAATTTAATGAATTTGGATATTTGTAATTGAAAATTTGCAACATTTTGACAGTTCAATTCAAAACTCAATAAATTTAGACAGATCAGTTGTTACATTTGCAGATTTCAATAGTTGGAGATGAAAGTTTGGCAGATTTCCACATCTACCAGTAGTAATTTGTAATTGAAAATTTACAATATTTCCACACCTCGTGCTAAAAACATAACAGATTTTGAAATATACAAGTGAAAATATGTATTATTTGGTTTATTTTATAGATTTTGATAGTTACAGTTTGAAAAAATGTAAATTTTGACAGTTACAGTTCAAATATGATGGTATTAACAGTTGCTGTTTAAAACGAATCCAATTCTCACTTCTGAAGCTTAGAATATTACTGATTCTACCAGTTGCAGTTAAATGCTTAACATATTTTGAATGATTTTGTGGAAAATTTGATGAATTTGGATATTTGTAATTGAAAATTTGCAAGATTTTGATAGTTTCAATTAAAAATTCTATAAATTTAGACAGATCAATTGTTACATTTGCAGATTTCAATAGTTGGAGTTGAAAGTTTGGCAGATTTCCACATCTACCAGTAGTAATTTGTAATTGAAAATTTGCAAGATTTCCACACCTCGTGCTAAAAATGTAACAGATTTTGAAATATACAAGTGGAAATATGTATTATTCGGTTTATTTTATAGATTTTGATAGTTACAGTTTGAAAAAATGTAAATTTTGACAGTTACAATTCAAATATGATGATATTAACAGTTGCTGTTTAAAACTAATCCAATTCTCACTTCTGAAGCTTGGAATATTACTGATTCTACTAGTTGCAGTTAAATGCTTAACATATTTTGAATGATTTTGTGGAAAATTTGTTGAATTTGGATATTTGTAATTGAATATTGCAAAATTTTGACAGTTTCAATTCAAAATTCTATAAATTTAGACAGATCGGTTGTTACATTTGCAGATTTCAATAGTTGAAGTTGCAAGTTTGGCAGATTTCCACATCTACCAGTAGTCATTTGTAATTGAAAATTTGCAAGATTTCCACACCTCGTGCTAAAAACATAACAGATTTTGAAATATACAAGTGGAAATATGTATTATTTGGTTTATTTTATAGATTTTGATAGTTACAGTTTGATAAAATGTAAATTTTGACAGTTACAGTTCAAATATCATGATATTAACAGTTGCTGTTTAAAAGTAATCCAATTCTCACTTCTGAAGCTTGGAATATTACTGATTCTACCAGTTGCAGTTAAATGCTTAACATATTTTGAATGATTTTGTGGAAATTTTTATGAATTTGGATATTTGTAATTGAAAATTTGCAAGATTTTGACAGTTTCAATTCAAAACTTCAAAACTAGTTTATTTTATAGATTTTGATAGACACAGTTTGAAAAAATGTAAATTTTGACAGTTACAGTTCAAATATGATGATATTGACAGTTGCTGTTTAAAAGTAATCCAATGTTCACTTCTGAAGCTTGGAATATTACTGATTGTACCAGTTGCATTTATGACAAAAAAAATCAGCAAAACTTTACGAAATCAGCAAAACTTAAAGTCTACTGTAAATGTTAATTTTTGTGTAGTGTCACTGTTGTTTTCAACGTGCGATCTGATACCTTTTAGATTTTTTCACTGGGGCATCAAAAATAATCACATTTTGGCAGCATCTATTTAAAGATTGGCAGTTTTTCACAGCTGAAGCTAAGAATTTAACATATTTTGACAGTTGCAATTGAAAATTTGACAGATTTCGAGGCTTTTAATTGAGAATTTGACGTATATGAACTGTTGCACTTAAAAATCTGATAGATTTTTACATTTTAAAACTGGGATATCAAAATATTACGGATTCTGGAAAAGATAATATTACCGCATCAATACGAACAATTATTTGGAATGAGTGGAATGAAAGTTTGTCTGGTCTTGACTCTACAAGTACTGCTAAATAATTCAGGAATTGCCTCTGCAAGTCCAGCAAGTAGCAATAATACAGCACACCTTCGATAACTCATAATCAACCTTTTAATTTGCACGTGCGTCATCGTTGCTTTTCATAGATGATAGCAGGTTGGAAGCCACATGCCTGTCTGACGATAACATCCAAAACCGAGCAAAGGCCCCGGCAACAGTTCCAAACGAGCCCAATTACAAATCACCTAGCCATCGGCTCATTACTGGCGATTGTTGTGTCTGCACGCATAATGGGACGATGGTGAGGCTGCTGGGGGCCTTCGGGACGATTAAAAAGCGATAAATTCCTCTGGCTCACACGTCGCAGTCGCGTGCACGTTCTTGTAATTCGTTTTTAATACTTGACCCGAACGCACAAATGAAAATGCCCGCAGCCATATAATTTAAGCGGCTTAATTAATATCGATTGGCGAGGACGGCACTCGCGTGTCAATTTCATCGATTGCCCATCCAGGCGCAATGGGAATCGGCACTGTCAGTTGGGCGCCAGACGATGGAAATTTTCCACCCGCACGGATAAATGCAAATTGCGGCCACATAAACTCTAATGCCCTCAAATAGTTAAATAAATAGACAACAGACATGCAACAGACGCATTGAGAAAGGAGCAGATAGACAAAAAATCAGACGTACAGACAGATATGGTGGTGCCAGTGCGCACCAATAATTACAACAATAACAATCTGTTTTGATGCCTAATTGATTAACAATTGCCTGCAATTTAATAATAATTAATGAAAAATAACGATTACAGCAATAATAATCATGCCTAATTGATTAACAATTGCCTGTAATTTAATAATAATCAATAAAAATATTAGGAGAAACAGAAACTCAAGAGATATACAAAGAGATACTACAAAATAAATTCAGAGAGAGCGAAATGAAGCTAAACATATAAGGAAAATGGGAAACATTCAAAAGAAATGTACTTGAAACGGCGAGCGAGACCTGTGGAACAACAAAAATTGTAAACAGGGAAATGAAAAAGACAAACTGGTGGACAGAGGAAGTCAAAAAGGAGATGAAAGGCAAAAAAGAGAAATGGAAAGGATACCTACAAATAAAAAAAATAGAAGAATATGAAAAATCTGACGAGATATCAAGAGACACAGAAACAGAAATAGTCAAAAAAGTAATTAGACCAACGCTAACTTACAGCAGCGAAACATGGTGTAAATAAATATCGATAAATTAGTAAAACAAAATTCGTTCCAACAAATCAAACAATATATGTATGTTATTTATTATAAGTAAAAAGTTCTTTATATAACATTATCAATTTATCAAAAGAAGGTTGTTTGTGCGTGTAGGTATAGCTTTTTTTGTGACGCCGATTGTTATATTTATAGAGTTCCGGCAATTATAGGCCGAACTTTCGCCGCCTCCGTCATCGGCGCCGCCACCAATCTAGGTCAAGGCGCAATTTGTTCTGGGTGCATGTCGCATTGCTACCATCAAAACCCCTGACCTATCACCAGATGAAACGCGTTGTCACAGATTCTGAAGCGCTCATCAGTTAATTTAGTACAAAGGTGATGAGATGAAATCCTGTAATCCTGCTAATAGTATAAGCCGCGAGAGTAACAGTGATTATTATAGGCCACTATCAAGGGATTTTAATTAACTATTGTAAGTCCTGACATAATGATGAAAGCAAAATTTTTATTGGTTGTCACATAAGTGTATATGGTTAGAAAAACGAATATTAACATTCAGTACATATAATATTTACGTATGTGCTCTGGCATTAAAATAAATCGTTTTATATTCGTTTGTGTCAAGAAAACTTAGGTGTACATGGTCAGAAAAACAAATATTGACATTCAGTACATATAATATTTACGTATGGGCTCTGGCATTAAAATAAATCGTTTAATATTCGTTTTGGTCGACAATACTTTTACCTAAAAATTCCATATTTGGTATTTATCTGGTTATCTTGGTAGAAAGTTATCTGTTCGATTTTCTCACTTATTTACTTAATTACATTCGTCAAATTTTCAGAGGATATATCCTCAGGCATACTGTATCCACATATAACATAAAAATTTAAAAATATCCATTAGGCAAATTTTCAGGAATTTCAGTGACAGATATAGTGATACCTGTCAACTGGGAAAGTTATCTGTTCGATTTTCTCACTTATTTACTTGCTTACATTCGTCAAATTTTCAGAGGATATATCCTCAGACATACTGTATCCACATATGACATAAAATTTCCAAAATATCCGTTAGACAAATTTTCAGGAATTTCAGTGACAGATATAGCGATACCTGTCAACTAGGAAAGTTATCTGTTCGATTTTCTCACTTATTTACTTCATTACATTCGTCAAATTTTCAGAGGATATATCCTCAGGCATACTGTATCCACATGACAAAATTTTCAAAATATCAATTAGGCAAATTTTCAGGAATTTCAGTGACAGATATAGCGGTACCTGTCAACTGGGAAAGTTATCTGTTCGATTTTCTCACTAATTTACTTCATTACATTCGTCAAATTTGCAGAGGATATATCCGCAGGCATACTGTATCCAAATCTGGCTTGAAATATTCAAAATATCCATTAGACAAATTGTCAGGAATTTCAGTGACAGATATAGCCATACCTGTCAACTGGGAAAGTTATCTGTTCGATTTTCTTACTTATTTACTTCATTACATTCGTCAAATTTTCAGAGGATGTATCCTCAGGCATACTGTATCCACATATGACATAAAATTTTCAAAATATCCATTAGGCAAATTTTCAGGAATTTCAGTGACAGATATAGCGATACCTGTCAACTGGGAAAGTTATCTGTTCGATTTTCTCATTTATTTACTTCATTACATTCGTCAAATTTTCAGAGGATATATCCTCAGGCATACTGTATCCAAATCTGGCTTGAAATATTCAAAATATCCATTAGACAAATTTTCAGGAATTTGAGTGACTGATATAGCGATACCTATCAACTGGGAAAGTTATCTGTTCGATTTTCTCACTTATTTACTTCATTACATTCGTCAAATTTTCAGAGGATATATCCTCAGGCATACTGTATCCAAATCTGGCTTGAAATATTCAAAATATCCATTAGACAAATTTTCAGGAATTTCAGTGACAGATATAGCGATACCTGTCAACTGGTAAAGTTATCTGTTCGATTTTTTCACTGATTTACTTCATTAAATTCGTCAAATTTTCAGAGGATATATCCTCAGGCATACTGTATCCAAGTCCGGCTTGAAATATTTAAAATATCCATTAGACAATTTTTCAGGAATTTCAGTGACATATATAGCGATACCTGTCAACTGGGAAAGTTATCTGTTCGATTTTCTCACTTATTTACTTCATTACATTCGTCAAATTTTCAGAGGATATATCCTCAGGCATACTGTATCCACATATTACATAAAATTTCCAAAATATCCATTAGGTAACTTTTCAGGAATTTCAGTGACAGATGTAGCGATACCTGTCAACTGGGAAAGGTATCGGTTCGATTTTCTCACTTATTTACTTCATTACATTCGTCAAATTTTCAGAGGATATATCCTCAGGCATACTGTATCCACATATGACATAAAATTTTCAAAATATCTGTTAGGCAAATCTTCAGGAATTTCAGTGACAGATATAGCGATATCTGTTAACTGGGAAAGTTATCTGTTTGATTTTCTCACTTATTTACTTCATTACATTCGTCAAATTTTCAGAGGATATATCCTCAGGCATACTGTATAGAAATCTGGCTTGAAATATTCAAAATATCCATTAGACAAATTTTCAGGAATTTCAGTGACAGATATAGCGATACCTGTCAACTGGGAAAGTTATCTGTTCGATTTTCTCACTTATTTACTTCATTACATTCGTCAAATTTTCAGAGGATATATCCTCAGGCATACTGTATCCACATATGACATAAAATTTTCAAAATATCCATTAGGCAAATTTTCAGGAATTTCAGTGACAGATGTAGCGATACCTGTCAACTGGGAAAGGTATCGGTTCGATTTTCTCACTTATTTACTTCATTACATTCGTCAAATTTTCAGAGGATATATCCTCAGGCATACTGTATCCACATATGACATAAAATTTTCAAAATATCTGTTAGGCAAATCTTCAGGAATTTCAGTGACAGATATAGCGATATCTGTTAACTGGGAAAGTTATCTGTTTGATTTTCTCACTTATTTACTTCATTACATTCGTCAAATTTTCAGAGGATATATCCTCAGGCATACTGTATAGAAATCTGGCTTGAAATATTCAAAATATCCATTAGACAAATTTTCAGGAATTTCAGTGACAGATATAGCGATACCTGTCAACTGGGAAAGTTATCTGTTCGATTTTCTCACTTATTTACTTCATTACATTCGTCAAATTTTCAGAGGATATATCCTCAGGCATACTGTATCCAAATCTGGCTTGAAATATTCAAAATATCCATTAGACAAATTTTCAGGAATTTCAGTGACAGATATAGCGATACCTGTCAACTGGGAAAGTTATCTGTTCGATTTTTTCACTTATTTACTTCATTTCATTCGTCAAATTTTCAGAGGATATATCCTCAGGCATACTGTATCCAAATCTGGCTTGAAATATTCAAAATATCCATTAGGCAAATTTTCAGGAATTTCAGTGACAGATATAGCGGTACCTGTCAACTGGGAAAGTTATCTGTTCGATTTTTTCACTTATTTACTTCATTACATTCGTCAAATGTTCAGAGGATATATCCTCAGGCATACTGTATCCACATATGACATAAAATTTTCAAAATATCCATTAGACAAATTTTCAGGAATTTCAGTGACAGATATAGCGATACCTGTTAACTGGGAAAGTTATCTGTTCGATTTTCTCACTTATTTACTTCATTACATTCGTCAAATTTTTAGAAGATATATCCTCAGGCATACTGTATCCAAATCTGGCTTGAAATATTCAAAATATCCATTAGACAAATTTTCAGGAATTTCAGTGACAGATATAGCGATACCTGTCAACTGGGAAAGTTATCTGTTCGATTTTCCACAGTAGTATTTTTTTTTAAATAAACAAAGGCCTGCCAATCATGGAGCCAGTAGCCTACGAAATATTAAAACTTGTTTATTATTGATTATTTTGAATATATTATTAACTAACCAATTTTACAATGTTGCACCAACAATAACTATTATTATTTTTCCGTTTAGTTTTTCAGAAATGATGTTAACATATAAATGATTTGATTTTTTTGAATCCTCTTGATCTGATTCGAGTTTTCAAAAGATGACTGCATTATAAAGCGAAGGGATAAATCTCAAAATGAGGCTAGATTCTTCGTAAACGAAAGCACCTAATATAGTTTATGGGCGCGATACTGCTTTGCAAAACCAATTGACGCGATTTAACGTGACGTCCTTACATTGATTTTTCTTATCTCGGCCACCAAATGTTACCCTTATCAAAGTTGGAAATTTGTATACGAAAACAACATAAATTTACTATGTATTACGTCAATGTCGCGTGGATTTGATGATATACTTAATCACACTTTTTAGCACTAAATTCTTTGTCTACACGGATCCAGTTTCTAAATTTTAGTTGAAAAATAGCGAGATTCTAAATATTGGTACAATAGTAGCAAGTTTTGAAATTTTAGTACAAAAATAGCGGGTTTCTAAATTTTACTTCACAAACGGCGAGTTTTTAAATATTGGTACAATAGTGGCAAATTTTTAAATTTTAGTACAAAATTTAACTCGCCATAGTTTAACTTAGACTTTAACTCGCTTTAGAAGCTCGCTAGAGCTTCTAAATTTTAGTTTAAAAACAGCGAGTTGCTAAATTTTAGTACAAAAACAGTAAGTTTCTAAATTTCTTGTACAAACATAGCAAGTCTCTAAATTTTAGTTCAAAGACAGCGAGGTTTTAAATTTTAGTACAAGAACAGCGAGTTTCTAAATTTTCGGAAATTTGTATACGAAAATAACATAAATTTACAATGTATTACGTCAATGTCGCCTGGACTTCTTGGATATACTTAATCAACTTTTTAGCACTAAATTGTTTGTCTACAGGGATCTAATTTCTAAATTTTAATTCAAAAATAGCGAGTTTTTAAATCTTACTACAAAAACAGCGAGTTTTTAAATCTTAGTACAAAAACAGCAAGTTTCTAAATTTTAGTACAAACATAGCGAGTCTCTAAATTTTAGTACAAAAATAGCGAGTCTTTAAATATTGGTGCAACAGTGGCAAGTTTTTTTAATTTTAGTACAAAAATAGTGAGTTTCCAAATGTTAGTACAAAAATAGCAACATAGTTTCTTTTAAATGGTATAACATAGATTAAGGGGTTTAGAACTAAACGTCTTTTGGCAAATTAAAAGACGGGGAACTCAGATATTGACAAAAATAATATTATATTACCTGCACTTGATTTAATCGATGAGGATTTTCGTCTTATAATAAGATGTAGGTGTGCTTATGTTCAATTTGTATGTTAATTTTCCATTGTCTGTTAATTTATGACTTATTGTGCTAATTTTATACTTCATATACAAGCATTGTAAACGCAGTATAAATATTAGGTATCTGATTTAAATAAACAGTTATTGAAGTTTATATTAAAAAAACAGTTTTCTTCTGAAATTTCATGATACTAGATTATGTGATATATTATTTTACATAAACAACATAATTTGTATAAAAACGTATATAAAATCCTGTTTGATTACGAGTACGTTTCAACATTTTGTGCACGTAAAAATGATTTTATTATTTTTATGACAATGCTGATTATCATGATTTTAATTACGTTTTGAGATTTTGTTCACTCGAAAATGATACATTTCCAACGAACCAATAACTTTTATAACTTTTAACAATTTGCGATGAATTTCTCGATGATTTTGGCAATAATTTTATCTTTTTATGCAAATGTTGCTCTTAATAATGATTCATTTCCAACGAACCTATAACTTTATAACTTTTAACAATTTGAGATGATTTTTTCGATGATTTTAGCAATGATATTTTTTTATGCAAATGTTGCTCATGATATTAATGACTCATCATATTAATGAGTACGTTTCAACATTTTATGCACTTAAAAATAATTAATTTCCAACGAACCAATAATTTTTATAACTTTTAACAATTTACGAGGATTTTCTCGATGATTTTAGCAATGATTTCAATTTTTTTATGCAAATGTTGCTCATGATATTAATGACTCATCATATTAATGAGTACGTTTCAACATTTTATGCACTTAAAAATAATTAATTTCCAACGAACCAATAATTTTTATAACTTTTAACAATTTACGAGGATTTTCTCGATGATTTTAGCAATGATTTCAATTTTTTTATGCAAATGTTGCTGATGATTTTAATGATTATGAGTATGTTTCAACATTTTGTGAACGTGAAAATGAATTTTGTCGATGAAAATGCTAATCATTCAGATTTTAATGATTATGAGTATATTTCAACATTTTGTGCACATGAAAATGTTTCTTTTATGCAAAAGGTAATCATCCAGATTTTAATGATTGTGAGTACGTTTCAACATTTTGTGCAAATGAATATTATGATGATAAGTAATAACTTCATAATACAATATAGTGATAAATTTCATCACCATGTATTATAGCCATTATGGGCTGGTCAAATAAAACATTGTTTTAATCTATGACTTTTTTGCAAAATAAAAAAATATCCTTTCACAATTTATTATTATTAATATTAAAATTATAAATAATAATTAATATTATTATTATAATTATCTTCGGAAATTCCAAATTGTTGACTTAGAAACTGCTTTCAGACAAAACAAAACAAACAAAACAAAACCAACAAAACAAAACAAAACAAAACAAATAAAACAAAATATACAAAACAAACAAGACAAAACAAACGAATCAAAAAAATATACCCAAAAATAAGCAACCACACAAAATTGAAAATTTGTGAAACGTTATAACTTTATAACCACTGTATTTTTTAATGTAATTTAATCACATTTTTGGATTTATAATTTTCCATAACTATTCAAATCAGTATCTTCGAAAAAAATTACATTTTATAAAAGCCTAGTGAGAGAACACTCAAAAAATCTCTTACTTTGAGTAGAATTTCTTAAAAATATCTACAATTGTTGAAAATTTTATGATCATATCAGTAGTGTTTACTACATTTTCAAAAACATAAACGTATGATAAATGCCAAGACTTGGAAGTCAAGTTTTCTTTTAAGTTCTTTAATTTTAAGAGAAAATAAAAAAAAACATATACATAATAAGCAAAATTATGTGAAAATCTTTATCTGGAATAGATGTCAAAAATTCTAGTACAGAATAACGTCTTAAATTAAATATAAATATTCGAACATTTTTAGAGCTAAAAGTTAAGTAGTTGAAGCGAAGTACACTTAAATTAACAGCTTGTTCTGCTTAGTTGTTTATTTTTGAATATTGCTATTAAATTGTTCGCCTTTGGATTGTATTTAACGTCTGGCCAGTGCAATGCACGGATGCTCAAGGATCCGCAGGACAATGGATTCCTCAACTGGTTCTGGCCGGACACGGCCGCAGTAATACGAAGAAAAGGAAGTTCTTCCAGGAATGTGGGCTTGGAGCTGAACGTTCCGACTGACCTAAGTGGTTTTATGGGGCAATCATCTAATAAAATTGTTTATTTGGGCGTGAATTATGCATGAAGAGGTGCGGCAGGGAGGGTTTATGTAAATTGTAAGGAGCAGTCGTGATGTAAAATAGTCCAGGGAGGGTATATAAAAATAAATAATGGCAATAGCAAATATAAATATAAATTTCCCCTATGGACTCAGCTTTCATCCATGAATCATGTTTTTGTGCTTTCCCCTGTGGACTTAGCTTTCATCCATGAGTCCTGTTCTTTTGAAAAAGTCTAAAATCTCGATGGTCAGCAGCTTTGCACCCAAAGAGATTCGGGACTTTTTCAAAGGAACAGGACTCATGGATGAAAGCTAAGTCCACAGGGGAAAGCACAAAAAAGACTACAGAGGCGAAAGTGCTGAAGGGCTTTAGGGAACCTACCCAAGAGAAAGAAAAAAAAAATATATAAATCGGTAATATTTGCGAATATAAACAATATTGGCTTAGTTGAATTTTTTCCGAAATTTCAGTGACTGATAATGACATAGTACCATATTTATCAATAGAAATGAGTTTGAAACACTTACGTATCGTCGACAGTAATTTTCTAATATCTTGGCAAAAATAATACTTTCTAAGGGCATTGCGTAAGGAATATTTCTTACTCAATGCTAAGGGCCAGTTGTACAATCACGGATTATCATTGATCATGATTTACCAATGATGCAATTGGTATCATAGAAAGTGGACCACTATCAAAGGTAATCCGAGATTGTATATCTGTGCCAAAGTGTGTGCAATTATTTGTATCATGGTTTTTGTGCGACATAATATAGAACATTCGAACATATCTCTCGATCTCCCTATTCGTGAAAGTTATGATGCATACACAATGAAACGGAAATTGGAACGGAAAAAATAAGGTCACACGTGCAAAACGACACGACCACTGTAAGAGCAATCTGTTTGTTTTCCTGCTGTAACTCCATACAGGTGGTTCGATAACAATTTACGTAACACGATACTGCTGATCTGGCAGTGCACTGCCCTCTTTATCGGTCCTCGCAGCCTAAACAATTATAACCTCAATGAACAGAATGCGTATTGTTACCGGTAATGTAACAACAACAAAAAAACTGATGACAAAGCCTTGCATGTCATACTAATAATTAAATTATAAATTTATCTTTTATTTTCCTACGAAAAGTATGCAGTTTCCAATTATCGTTAACTTTTATAAGATGAAACTGACTTCTGAGAACTCTTCAGGGTGGAATATTGCAACATATTTCAAGAAATGTATTTTATTTGTATTAAAAAGTTGCATATACGTGATTAGAACTGATAATTGGTAGAATTTAGAGTTCGATTATAGTGCAAGACATTTAAAAAGCACAAAAAATCGTTTTATAGCACTTTTTGAATCATTCGGATTTTCGTCATTTAGAATACAAATGAAATTTGTAAATATTTGAGCTTAAGATAGCTTAGATATATTGCTTAAATATTTGTCAAGTTTTGTCTTAATTTTTACGACAATTAGATACAAACTTATTTTTAATTGATTTTCTAAGATTATCAAAACAAATTGTCACAAAATATCTGCAACATTATTAGATTATGGATTCTACGGCTAGGTAGGTTTTATTTGTTGGAACGAATTTTGTTTTACATGTTTATCAATATTTATTTACATGAACATTATTAGGTTATGGATTCTACGGTTATGTAGGTTTTATTTGTTGGAACGAATTTTGTTACACGACCATTAGGTTATGGATTCTACGGTTATGTAGGCAACTCAATTTGCATAAAATCGTACAATAATGGATTTTATTTTTGTGTAAACACAGTTATGAAGTTATGGACTGGAATATTAGGTTAAGGCTTCTACGGTTATATTTATGCAACACAATTTGCATAAAATCATACAATAATGTTTTTTTGTGTACACACACTTACGAAGTTCGTGCAAATATTAATTATATGTTGCACCAACAATAACTATTATTATTCTCATTGCCAAGCCCTAGAAATGTCAGCTTATAAATTTTACTAGCGTTAACGCTCGCTTGCAAAACGAGTGCATATTTATGTGCCCATTGCTGACAATTACTGTTAAATTTATTATTTCCTCGTCCGTTCATTACTATGGCCGCGGATATTTTTAAACTCCCCTAGGACTCCAGGACCGACGCCTGAAGGATGGTGATACTGATTAATGGCAGCCCATAAAACTTGATAAAATAGCAAAACTGTCCGCGCTTGCCCCATTTTCACAGCGATTATCACTTCGAATTCGAAGCACTCTCGCTTTCCGAATGGAAAGCAGCAAATGATGTGGTTTCGAGCGCTGATTCGCGGAAGTTGATTCGCGAAAAAATGTTGCTTTCTCTTGGCATTTACAGTGACTTTGTTACAACTATTTGTTGAGTTATGATACTTCCTAGCAACCGAGATAATATTTTTGATTTTATGAAATTGTATGTGGAACATATTCAAGCAGAGATATATTTGTTATTTTATACTTTATTTGATTCTTTGTCAATAATAATCAATGACTAAAATTGTTGAAAAATAAGAGCACAATTATTTTCCTCATTGAGGCTTAAATCTATAGCTGACTGTTGAAATTTAACTACCAAATTGAAATATTTTTCTCTTCAAGAGTAGATCCTTTGAGGAAATTTTTGGTACTAAAATTTTGATGAATCTCAGTTTTTTTTAATAATAGGTTTGAAAGATTTGGAGATGAATAACACACCTATAAAATAAACTAATAAAAACTAATAAAAAAAATAATAATACTTGATTTGCTTCTTTACCAATAATAGTCCATGACTAAAATTGTTGAAAAATAAGAGCACAATTATTTTCCTCGTTGAGACTTAAATCTATAGCTGACTGTTGAAATTTAACTACCAAATTGAAGAAATTGTAAAAAAAATTGAAGGAACATTTCAATTTTTGCCTGTTTGATAATTGACTCCGTGATTACGGATTAAAACTGTTGGAAAAAGTGTGAAAATAGAGAAATTCCCGAAGAACTAATATTTATTTATATTATTCTCATATTAGAATGATTGAAGCAAAATTTCAATATTTGCCTATTTTTAAGCTCTATCAGGTTGTTTTTTTGAAAATATAAAATTTAAAAAAAAGATTTTGAACACTGGTTGTTTCTAAACAAAGATTTTATTCGTTAATTTTGAAAAATGGGATTAAAAACGTAAAAACAACTTAATTAATATAAATTCTATGGTGTATTAGTTTTGAAAATTTTACAGTTTTTGTTTTGTATTACGACCTACAACATTCACTAAGAACTTGTTTTTTTTTTAGATCGAAAACGACTCTATGAATAGTTTAAAATTGTTGAAAGTTAAAAGTAGATATTTTTGAAAAACTATCCTAAATTTTATTAAAAAAATAGCTTCGAGAATTGGTCTCATGATTAAAGATTTAAATTGTAATGACAATTAATATTATGTAGAAGAAATTGCAGAACAAACTAACCAGAGTAAAATTTAATAATTTTCCGTGAGAATTGTACTCACTATTGTAGTTGAAAACTATTCAAAATCAAAGGTAAAATGATGAAGTTGTAGACAGAGTAAAACTTTAATATCACTACTTAAGAATCGAACCCATGACTAAAATTGTGGAAACTTAACAGTCAAAATAAGGCATTTTAGGAAAACTATGCTAAAATTGAAATATTTTTCTCTTCGAGAGTAGAACTCATGACTAAAGATTAAAATTGTTGAAAGTTAAAAGTAAAATTTAAATATTTTCCTTGAGGAAATTTTTCGAACTCAAATTTTGATGAATTTCAAATTTAAGAATCGAACGCATGACTAAAATTGTAGAAACTAACAGTCAAAATAAGACATTTTAGGAAAACTACACTAAAATTGAAATATTTGGCTCTTCGAGAGTAGAACTGTAACGGTTCGCACCCAGGTATTATATAAATTCTCATAATTTGTAATATTTATTTGGCTCGTGATTTAGTGGTAGTACTGTACGTTATGTTAGATTTTTAAAATCATTATCGTGACAACTTAATTGGGTTCGTTTAATGGGTAATGTGTCTGTTAGTAATTCTTGTTAGTAAGTAAAACACAGATATATATCGATTCAGTGAGATTTATTCATTTTGAAAGATAATGCCAACGACAGGTAAATAAAATACATTTGTATCATTTAAATTGGACGTTATTTATTTATAATCTTTTATGCAAGCGACAGGTAAATAAAATTCAGTTTTATCATTCAAATTGGACGTTATTTATTTTATAATCTTTTATTTAATAATTATTGAATCTTTATTTTTATTTTCTGACCTTAACTGTCTGACTTTATTTTGTAAAATTGGTTATCGTTAATAATCAATATTGGAATTACAAAGTGAAATAACTTAACGACTTCATATACGAATACATGTCATCACTGCATAGAAATTCATTAGCAGTTGTGTCAACCAATGCATTTCAACGCCACCTTGTGGATAGGAACCAATGAAATAAATGACTTCATCAGAACTTTACGAGGTGATATTATTTAAATAAAAACAGATTCAAGTTTAGTATTATCAGATTCAATTCTACTCCTACTCTCATCTATACATGCGTACATTCATTCATACGATTGATTTTCTTTGGAATGCTGAGATTGCCTGAATATCGGAGCACTGACAATTTAATTGACCAGATTGCGTTTACCCAGAATATCATTGAATTATCTGTATTGAGAGATTGATATACCCATTACATGTACTCGTTACTAGTTAGGTTTTTTTTAGAAAACACCTCGATTAATAATATTTGCACCCAAGTGTTTTTTGAAGTAAGAAAGGAATGATATTTTACAATATTCTACTGTCTTGATGAGAATATTGTCAGGACAAGGTATAAAACGTAGTTAAGCCTCCCGCGCATGGTTCGGCGACGGTGACCTACATTCTTCTACCTTTAGTAACTTCGCTCAACAACTCTAGCGCAACGGCGCAGCAGCATCACTAGATAGGTTTTGTCATTAGTATGGAAATTGACTTCAGAGTAGGTTAGTAAGGTGTCTATTTGGTTGCGATTACCTTCTTTTCTGCACTGGCGAGACGTTTTAATTATAGTTTTAAAGAATGAAAATTATCCGAAATCAAATGTTTTGCGACGAGGGAAATGAATGATATTTACAATATTTTGCTGTCTTGATGAAAATATTGTCAGGACAAGGTATAAAACGTAGTTAAGCCTCCCGCGCATGGTTCGGCGACGGTGACCTACATTCTTCTACCTTTATTAACTTCGCTCAACAACTCTAGCGCAACGGCGCAGCAGCATCACTAGATAGGTTTTGTCATTAGTATGGAAATTGACTTTAGAGTAGGTTAGTAAGGTGTGCATTTGATTTCGTCGTTCGTATATTTACCTGAGAAATTATTGCTCGACTTGTGATAGTGTGTCGGGCAGCGTAACGTTCTAGTCGGTGGTTATTTCTAACAAGGGCAGAGTACGTGCAGAATTCCTGAATTTATACTATTTCTCCTTCCACATTCTATCACCCCTCGCCCTATTTTCGCTTCTTTTTCTGTATTTCATCTCTCTCTACACATATGAATGCCACCCAAGATTGTCACGTTGGTGGCGAACTAGGCCTACCCAAGGTAGGTGGTATTTTCAAATTCAAGTTCACGTTAGTTATGCGTTCGCATTAATATATGTCAGCTCTCTCTCTATCGTGCATGTCTGGAAATGCGGGCCCCTGCCCTTTCGTGCGCTTCTAAAACCTTTTTATATTTGCGTTTTTGAATTATACGTTTTAATTATGGAATAATTATATTTACTTTATATTAAATATGGACAGGGTTCCTACATTCGCCCCCTTTTCGTTATTTGTTCTAGTGATTGTAAATTGCTAGAAATAAAAAATGAAAAACCTTTTTAGGCAACTCACATTACACGCGACAAAAACGCATCCTTACAATCTTTAAAAACTACGCAATTGTAATTGACGTTACTTAACTTAAAAAATTCTCATACATACATATACCCATGCCCATTTACATCATTCTAGTAATCATGCAACATGCTTCCCATACACGTACTGGATCCTGTAATAAATTCGAAGAACTAACAAAAAAAAAACAAAATGAACAACATAGGCGATCAATTAACCTAAACAAACAAATCAAGATCAACGACACAGGCGACAATCAAAATAACAATACCTATATAGTCTTTTGAAATGTCTCTTATTCTTGGGGCGTCCCCCTTTTTGTTTTTTTTTTCTTTTTTTTTTTTTTTTCTTTTTTTTTTTTTCTTTTTATTTTACCTCCGCAACCTTTATTCGCATCTTACGAATAACGCACTATTCGCGCACCACCTTTTTACCCCCCTTTCCTATTATGCTGCATGTATTGGTTTAGCAATACAACATCTTGTTGTTTTGAGCTGCCTGCTCATCTCCAAGATGTCCGGATATTGGCTGGATTTTCGTCTGCATTTCCCCATCTCTTTGTCTGCAACTCTCTGACCCTGGTATTGGTTGGCATCATCGTCCGTGATGATTGTTGTTACCTAGACAAATATTTCATTCCTAATTAGTATAACTACTCACGTCGCGGCCTTACGAGAAAAAAAAAAAAAACAAAAAGAAATAAACAAAAGTTTTGTTTTAATTTGTTGGAAATAATTATTCGTGCTTACACATACGTATATGCAATTCATATGCACATAACTCCATTACCATTTACTTGAACTTAATCGATCATTTTTTTAATAGTATGTAGTTAGAATTATACTCACCTTTGTTGATATTTTATCCTAACCTTCAATTTCTGCCACTGCAACCGCCTTCCGATTATTTGATGTTTTGTCGTCCCCATCTCATAGTTCCCTGTATTATTCTTGTCGCTAGATTGTTACTATATATATACATACACATTCCCTTTTTTTTTTTTTTACGTACACACACAGACATACATACACACTCATACATTTTTTTTAAGGTTTAATAGTTGTTCAAAATTATTATTATTTTTTAATTATTAATTTTTTTTTTTATTCAATTTAAATTTTATAAGCCGTTACGTACCAACCAGTACAGGTACTAAAAAATAACACTATTCTTATGTTACTAATCTACTTCTAATATAAGAGAAAAAATATTTAGATTTAACGTACAAAAAAAAATGATCTTAATATTATAGCGGAGGTACCTGTCAATTTGGTCCACAACAATAACATAACATGCAGTAAAAAAAAACTTATTTATATCTATCTATATATACATACAAAAAATATACCATCTTACACTTACGAGGCATATGGCAATGTTGCTAATATAGCGATACAAATAAAACCTTTGGTTTAAAAAAAAAAGTCATATAACATTGTCATAACATTGTCATAACATTGTCTGTAATGCCACTCCATTACTCATTTGCGTGCACCAAACACTCACGAAAGTCCATGGTGTCGTGGTTGATCCATAGTCTTCCTTCGTTCGGCCCTGTTTGCCTGGTGTTTCTTTGCATATTTGGCCAATAGTACACTTGTTTTTGCACCGAAAATATTTTTAGTGGTCCGAAATGCCCTAGTGTTTCATGGTAGTACCATATTAAATTATCGACCAATTTTGTTGGAATTGCTATCCGTTTTCTGCTATTAATCCCATCGAAGTATAGCAGTACTCCCTTTTCAACCGTGTAGTATTTACTTTTATTTATTAACTTTAGTGGATATCCCTCAGTTCTGCCATTAATGATAATATCTCGCAGAGCCTGCGTCATTTGATCCTGTGATTGCATTGCAATTATATTTTTCAGCCCGCCGATGATCTCTCTGTGGTGTGTTGATTCAAAAAGTGCCACAATAGGTGTATGATTCTGCCCGCCCCCATTGCTTAATCCAGGAACGTGTCTGGACAATATGTCTGCCACCTTATTCTCACAACCCTTTACATGTTTAATTTCATAGTCATATTGGTTCAATAACAAGACCCACCTGGTCATCCTCTCATTCAGTAATTTGCACTTATTTATAAACGTGAGAGCGTTATGGTCTGTTTTTATAATTATCCTTGCTGTTTGAATATATGTCCTGAATTTAATTAGTGCAAAGATTATCGCCAATAATTCCTTTTCTGTTGTGGTGTAGGCGAGTTCGCTTCCTCTCAACGACCGGCTAATAAAACTTATGGGGGCCTCCTCTCCGTCATCCATCACCTGATATAAAGTCGCCCCCATACCGTACCCACTACTGTCGGTTTGAATATAAAAAGGTCGGTTGTAAATTGGTGTACGTAATATTGTTGTTTCGATAAATAATTCTTTGACATCACTGAAGGCATTTTCTTCCTGCGCCCCCCAATTCCATGTGGCGTCTTTTCTTAATAAGTGAGTCAAACGGCTAGTCGTATCGCTATACTTCGACGAAAATCTCCGGTAAAAATTACATAGTCCTAGAAATGCTCTCAATTGTTTTAAATTTTGTGGCGTCGGAAACAATCGAATGGCATTCAATTTCTCCGGATCCGTGCTTATCCCTTGAGGGGTAATGACGTATCCCAAGAACTTTACTTCCTTCTTGGCGAAATTAGTTTTTTCTAAATTAATTGTAATATTAGCTACTGCTAATTTTCTGAGGACGGAGTCTAAGTTTTTCAAATGGCTATTAAAGTCCTTGGATACCACAAGTATATCGTCGATATAATTAATGGTAAATTCCCTCACTTCCGGTCCTAGTATTAGGTCCAACGCGCGGCAAAATGAACTGCTGGATGTTTTGAGTCCAAATGGCAATACTTGGTAAGTATAGCTTTTCCCATTATATAAAAATCCGGTGTATTTCTTGCTGGCCTCGTCTAAGGGAATTTGCCAGAAAGATTGTCGCAGGTCTATATTAGTCAACCACTTAATGCCATGGAACTTATTTATTAATGATTCTGCCATTTCAGGTGATTCGCATTCTGATATCATCTTTGAATTTAATGTCCTAGCATCCAGGCATATCCTCACTCCGCCAGCTTTCTTTTTGATGACGGTTAATGGACTTGCATACGGGGTGGGCTCTCTTTTTATAATGCGTTGTGCCAACATTTCTTCAATGACACTGTCCACCTCTTTTCTAAATCCAAAAGGGATAGGGTATGATTTTTTAATGAAAGGTTCATAATCATTAAGCAATATTTTATGTGTGTACATGTGGGTTAATCCCGGATTTTCCGAGAAAAGGTGTTTATATTTCAACAGCAGACTCGTCAATTCTTCTTGTTGATGTTTATCGATGTCAGTCCTGTTAATTTTCTTTTTAATTTCATTCTCGATCTCTTGTTCCGCCGGGATTTGCTGTATTTGATTTCCTTCTAGTAGATGTTCGAATTCCTCTTCCATGCTGACATCAATTTGACGCAACCCTTTCTCTTGTATTTCCTCGAAATTGATTTCCATCCTTTCCTCTTCAATTTCGCATTCAATACGTCTTGTTGCAAAATTGATGACTGCCTTGACTTCTTGGAGCCAATCGGCTCCTAATATGATAGGTCTTATTAAATTCTTCACAATGAGAAAAACGATATTCATTGTAATGGCCTGGAATTCGGTAGGTACGTATGCTTGTATTTTGATTTTCTGGCTCCTTTGCCCCATCGCACCCCTTAGTTGTGTAGCGTTCATTGATAAGGTTGGATATTTGAGCCCTTTGCTAATTAAATTAGTCCATACATCCAGGGATATGCACGACACTTCACTCCCCGTGTCTATCAATGAGCGATAACTTTGTCCTGCCAATTTAATATTAATTTCTGGCATGGGACGAAATCTCTTTACTGCTTCGCGTTCCTCCGGGTTTTTGTCGATGGAGTTTATATTAATGGGTTGTGATTTGATGAATTTAATTCTTCGTTGGCATGATGTCAGTTTCTTGTTTTTTTTGTTGGTTATTGTATTATTTAGTTTGACAGGTGATGTGATTCCTTGCATTCTTTTTCCAATTCCCATGCCTGGCTTCCAACCCCATTTTCTCAGCAATACTTCCCCCATTCCATATGGAGTAATGTTACTCTGGGTATAGTTGGTTGTATTTTCCTTTAAAATATGGAAAACGGTAGGATCGCTATGTTGGTTCGTGGTTGGAGTTAGACCCTGTTTTCCAACCCTTTGGCGTTTCCCTGGTTCGGTTTTATGTTCGTCTTTTGGCGCTCGTCTATCGTGTATGGATTAATTCTAGAATGCAGCGTCGCCCCTTTAGGATCTGATTTTTCCTTCAACACACTTTTCTTTGGTTCCCCTTGCTTCCAAATGGCGTCTTGATTGGTGAGAAATTCTGCCATTCCAATGAGAGACTGATGCTCTTTCAAACTCCACAGTGCTTGGATATTAGGTGGAAAATGTCTAATTAGCATCCTCATTAAGGTGTTGTCGTCTATGGGCGTCGTTAGTAGCCTCGCCTCACTCACAAAGAATGCAAAGTGATCCAACATTTCACCCTTTGAATCCCACTTGGCATTGCAAATGTTATTTTTCATTTCGGTTTGTTGACTTTCTGACCAATAAATGCGTATGAAGTCAGCTTTAAAATCCACATACTCCTGCCATTTCCCTTGGAAAATTTCCATGCATCGCTTCGCGTTGCCATGGAGACAATTAATAGCCGCGTTTAATAATTGCCTATCGTTGAAAAACAAATGTTTTCCATACATCTCCAATTCGCGCAGAAAATGTACCGGATTTTTCTCCTTTTCATCGGTAAAACTGGGCTTAGCTGGTGCCGTAGCTAATATAAAATTTCTGTCCACTCCCTGTGGTGCATTCCCCATTGTAAGTGATCCGTTGTCATTTTCCGTTGACCGGATGCTGCCGCTTCCCGCCGCTCCCCCGCTCATGGAGCGTTCGTTTAAATCACGTAATGTTGACGTTACTTCTCTAAGGCTGCTTAAAATTTCAAACATTTGTTCGTTTGTTGGGTTCGGTTGTCTTTCTTCTTCCCTCCTCGTTGTCTTGGTCTTGTGTCCCTTTTTGATCCTATTGGATCCCTTCTTTTTGCTCTTTCCCCTTTTTTCTGTGTCTGTTTCATACATTTGATTTTCTGTATGAAAATCCCCGTTATTTATGATCACCTGTCCCAGCGGCCCGAAATCAATGTCACCCTCCGTTCCCTCATTTACCACACTTACATTTTCAATGTCTTCCATTCTTTTCTTTGAATTATTATCTGAGAAATTATTGCTCAACTTAACATTATTCATATTCGTATAATTCAATGATATCCCTAGCAATCGCATGTTTGTTCGATACCTCGATGGGTTGCATTCACTCATAGCGCCTCCACCTTCAAGCGATCCCCCCATTATTTATATTGTATTCTGGTTGGTACATTCATGAATTGTCGTTGATATATCAAGTTTAACAACAAATAAAAATTAAAAATCCTGTATATCTGCCCACGATTATTTATAACCATATTCATGTGCAAGACTGCATTTAAATTTATTGATGCAGCAATGCTTATAGAAATCAGCGTTTCTATTATCAAAGTTAACGTTTTTGTCATTATTATTATTATTCTTAACTGATTCGAGTTATACCTAATTTAAGGTATAGCAATTTCACCCCAGATAAATGGCTTATTTGTGGTTTAATCGTTCATAAAACTTATCAGTATTGATTTAAGGTATGCTACTTCAAAGGTGAGTTTCTTAATTTATATGGAAATATTCGGGTAACTTATGCTTAATACATTTTCCTTAGATGAAAATTAAAATATATACCATGTGCTTTATAAACACATATTCTCTCTATTTACGATATTTGGATGTCATTTACTCATCATATGATATTTTAGTTGTCGTTAATTTATTTATTTCATTTTTATTTAATTTTTTACATTATTTTTTTTTTTTAATTTGATTTATGTAAGTATGAGGTGTTTTATAAGCTCTGATCTAGAAAAGATCACCGTTTGTGTCCACTGATCTCCCCCATATCAAATCTTACGGCAAATTTACTCCCTTAACACTATTTGTCTGACAGAAAAATAAACAAGCCCCTCGTTATTCAATTTCGTTGTACTCTTTTTTTTTTTAAGTTTCAATTTATTTCTATTATGGTAATCCGAGTTGGGATATGAGCTCTGATCTGGACAAGGTCACTGTTTGTGTCCACTGACGTCACCCATATCAAATATCACGGCAAATTTACTCCCTTAACACTACTTGTCTGGCAGAAAATAAACAAGCCACTCGTTATTCTTTTTGTAATATTTTTTTTTTATTATTATTATTATTATTAATTATTTAACAATTTTATTTTTTTTATTATTATTATTATTTTTTTATTACTTATTCATTTAAATTGTTTTTAAACTCTTCCATATATTTTCTCATAATAACAAAAATGTTTTGATATCGGTCGCTTCGCTACTTTGAATCAGTGGCTCTACTCCATTCATAAGCGTTCGTAAAATAACATGCACGAAAAATGGATACGTATCTACCATAATAAACTATTGCCATTGACATTCCATGAAATCATCTGCAAAACCTATTCTATTGCCAGCAAAACATGCTTATCTATTTTATCATTAACTGATATCAAAACATCTTCCATATTTTATAACTTTCAGAATAATTTTAAAATAATTTTTAAACAAAACCCAAATATTTCCAAACACCCTCTTTCCACAATCGATAAATACTTTGTTTAAATTGATAATTTATTATTTTGACTTTGTAAATTATGTAATACTCATTTTTTTTTTTTTTTTTTTTTTTTTTAATTAATTTATTCAATTATCCCGACAACTCTTTGAATTAACATACCCACAAAACAATCACGTGAATGTTTAAATACATTCACGACTTTACTCAACCTGGTTTAAATGAACTTAAAGAAACTTTAAAATAACCATTTCCGTTTAAATTCTTATTAATAAAATTGTTACCAAAATAATTTTGTTTTTATAACATTTTCTTTATCAAAAATTAAAATTTGAATTTACACTTGTCTCATCCTCGATAGATTTAACTTTGATTAATTACGCTGAATGCTAAACCTGCCCTGTGATATTTGCAGCAAACTTCTGTTAGACCTTTTTTTTTTTTACGTGTGCGGTGGTCTCCCGTCTATTCCTGAGAAATCACATGGTTATTTGACACCCCATACCATCGACTCTTGTCCGCTCATTACGCCCCCATTTCCAAGCATCCCCATTATTTTGCTAATGTGTTCTGTTTCGTTGACTTTCTCAAGTGTCCAGACGCACTGGCGATTGAAATTTGTGACGAGTACCTGCATTCCATTCGGCATTCATTCTTTCGGTTCCCTGTTGACCCACTGGCATAATAGGGACGTCGCCCCCATCCCTTTAAATTTTACAGTTTCACTTTCGCTTACATTTACTCTCGTTTTAGAATACATGCATTCAATTCGGCATCCATTCTTTCGGTTTCCTGTTGACCCACTGGCATAATAGGGACGTCGCCCCCAATCCCTTTAAATTTTACAGTTTCACTTTCGCTTGCATTCATTCTCGTTTTAGAATAATATCTGTTTACTGACACTGGTTAATTATTTAATTATCTACAGACACATTTTTATATAAACCCATATCCTGGTCAGTAGGCAACAATGTTACGGTTCGCACCCAGGTATTATATAAATTCTCATAATTTGTAATATTTATTTGGCTCGTGATTTAGTGGTAGTACTGTACGTTATGTTAGATTTTTAAAATCATTATCGTGACAACTTAATTGGGTTCGTTTAATGGGTAATGTGTCTGTTAGTAATTCTTGTTAGTAAGTAAAACACAGATATATATCGATTCAGTGAGATTTATTCATTTTGAAAGATAATGCCAACGACAGGTAAATAAAATACATTTGTATCATTTAAATTGGACGTTATTTATTTATAATCTTTTATGCAAGCGACAGGTAAATAAAATTCAGTTTTATCATTCAAATTGGACGTTATTTATTTTATAATCTTTTATTTAATAATTATTGAATCTTTATTTTTATTTTCTGACCTTAACTGTCTGACTTTATTTTGTAAAATTGGTTATCGTTAATAATCAATATTGGAATTACAAAGTGAAATAACTTAACGACTTCATATACGAATACATGTCATCACTGCATAGAAATTCATTAGCAGTTGTGTCAACCAATGCATTTCAACGCCACCTTGTGGATAGGAACCAATGAAATAAATGACTTCATCAGAACTTTACGAGGTGATATTATTTAAATAAAAACAGATTCAAGTTTAGTATTATCAGATTCAATTCTACTCCTACTCTCATCTATACATGCGTACATTCATTCATACGATTGATTTTCTTTGGAATGCTGAGATTGCCTGAATATCGGAGCACTGACAATTTAATTGACCAGATTGCGTTTACCCAGAATATCATTGAATTATCTGTATTGAGAGATTGATATACCCATTACATGTACTCGTTACTAGTTAGGTTTTTTTTAGAAAACACCTCGATTAATAATATTTGCACCCAAGTGTTTTTTGAAGTAAGAAAGGAATGATATTTTACAATATTCTACTGTCTTGATGAGAATATTGTCAGGACAAGGTATAAAACGTAGTTAAGCCTCCCGCGCATGGTTCGGCGACGGTGACCTACATTCTTCTACCTTTAGTAACTTCGCTCAACAACTCTAGCGCAACGGCGCAGCAGCATCACTAGATAGGTTTTGTCATTAGTATGGAAATTGACTTCAGAGTAGGTTAGTAAGGTGTCTATTTGGTTGCGATTACCTTCTTTTCTGCACTGGCGAGACGTTTTAATTATAGTTTTAAAGAATGAAAATTATCCGAAATCAAATGTTTTGCGACGAGGGAAATGAATGATATTTACAATATTTTGCTGTCTTGATGAAAATATTGTCAGGACAAGGTATAAAACGTAGTTAAGCCTCCCGCGCATGGTTCGGCGACGGTGACCTACATTCTTCTACCTTTATTAACTTCGCTCAACAACTCTAGCGCAACGGCGCAGCAGCATCACTAGATAGGTTTTGTCATTAGTATGGAAATTGACTTTAGAGTAGGTTAGTAAGGTGTGCATTTGATTTCGTCGTTCGTATATTTACCTGAGAAATTATTGCTCGACTTGTGATAGTGTGTCGGGCAGCGTAACGTTCTAGTCGGTGGTTATTTCTAACAAGGGCAGAGTACGTGCAGAATTCCTGAATTTATACTATTTCTCCTTCCACATTCTATCACCCCTCGCCCTATTTTCGCTTCTTTTTCTGTATTTCATCTCTCTCTACACATATGAATGCCACCCAAGATTGTCACGTTGGTGGCGAACTAGGCCTACCCAAGGTAGGTGGTATTTTCAAATTCAAGTTCACGTTAGTTATGCGTTCGCATTAATATATGTCAGCTCTCTCTCTATCGTGCATGTCTGGAAATGCGGGCCCCTGCCCTTTCGTGCGCTTCTAAAACCTTTTTATATTTGCGTTTTTGAATTATACGTTTTAATTATGGAATAATTATATTTACTTTATATTAAATATGGACAGGGTTCCTACAGAACTCATAATTAAAGATTAAAATTGTTGAAAGTTTAGAGTAAAATTTTAATATTTTCCTTTGAGGAATTTTTTCCAACTCAAATTTTGATGAATTTCTGTGTTTTGAATAATAGATTTGGAAGATTTGGAGATGAATAGCACACCAATAAAATAAAATAAACTAATAAAAACTAATTAAAAAAATCATCATATTTTAACCAAATTATAGATTATGATTGGCGATATTTAGTTAATAACAAAACAGCCTCATGTGAAAACTATTCGAAATCAGAGGTAAAATGGAGAAGTGTAGACAGAGTAAAACTTTATATCACTATTTAAGAATCGAACCCATGACTAAAACTGTGGAAACTTAACAGTCAAAAAAAGACATTTTAGGAAAACTACATTAAAATTGAAATCTTTTTCTCTTCGAGAGTAGAACTCATGATTAAAGATTAAAATTGTTGAAAGTTAAGAGTAAAATTTTAATATTTTCCTTTGAGGAAATTTTTCGAACTAAAATTTTGATGAATTTCTGTTTTTTTGAATAATAGATTTGAAAGATTTGGAGATGAATAACACACCAATAAAATAAAATAAACTATTAAAAACTAATTAAAAAAATCATCATATTTTAACCAAATTATAGATTATGATTGGCGATATTTTGTTAATAACAAAACAGCCTCATGTGAAAACTATTCGAAATCAGAGGTAAAATGGAGAAGTTGTAGACAGAGTAAAACTTTAATATCACTACTTAAGAATCGAACCCATGACTAAAATTGTGGAAACTTAACAATCAAAAAAAGACATTTTAGGAAAACTACATTAAAATTGAAATATTTTTCTCTTCGAGAGTAGAACTCATGATTAAAGATTCAAATTGTTGAAAGTTAAGAGTAAAATTGAAATATTTTCCATTGAGGAAATTTTTCGAACTCAATTTGTTATGAATTTTGAAACTTAAGAATCGAATATATGACTAAAATTGAGGAAACTTAACAGTCAAAATAAGACATTTTAGGAAAACTACACTAAAATTAAAATATTTTTCTCTTCGAGAGTAGAACTCATGATTCAAGATTATAACTGTTGAAAGTTAAGAGTAAAATTTTAATATTTTCCTTTGAGGATATTTTTCGAACTAAAATTTTGATGAATTTCTGTTTATTTGAATAATAGATTTGAAAGATTTGGAGATGAATAACACACCAATAAAATAAAATAAACTAATAAAGACTAATTCAAAAAATCATCATATTTTAACCAAATTATAGGTTATGATTGGCGATATTTAGTTAATAACAAAACAGCCTCATGTGAAAACTATTCAAAATCAGAGGTAAAATGGAGAAGTTGTAGACAAGTAAAACTTTAATGTCACTACTTACGAATCGAACCTATGACTAAATTTGTGGAAACTTAACAGTCAAAAAAAGACATTTTAGGAAAACTACATTAGAATTGAAATATTTTTCTCTTCGAGATTAGAACTCATGACTAAAGATTAAAATTGTTGAAAGTCAAGAGTAAAGCAGAATCATTTTCCTTTCAGGAAATTTTTCCAACTCAAATTTTGACGAATTTCTGTTTTTTGAATAATAGATTTGGAAGATTTGGAGATGAATAACACACCAATAAAATAAAATAAACTAATAAAAACTAATTAAAAAAATCATCATATTTTAACCAAATTATAGATTATGATTGGCGATATTTAGTTAATAACAAAACAGCCTCATGTGAAAACTATTCGAAATCAGAGGTAAAATGGAGAAGTTGTAAACAGAGTAAAACTTTAATATCACTACTTAAGAATCGAACCCATGACTAAAATTGTAGAAACTTATCCATCGAAAAAAGACATTTTAGGAAACTACATTAAAATTGAAATATTTTTCTCTTCGAGATTAGAACTCACGATTAAAGATTAAAATTGTTGAAAGTTAAAAGTAAAGCAGAAACATTTTCCTTTCAGGAAATTTTTCCAACTCAAATTTTGATGAATTTCTGTGTTTTGAATAATAGATTTGGAAGATTTGGAGATGAATAACACAAAAATAAAACAAAATAAACAAATAACATCTAATTAAAAAAATCATCATATTTTAACCAAATTATAGATTATGACTGGCGATATTTTGTTAATAACAAAACAGCCTCATGTGAAAACTATTCGAAATCAGAGGTAAAATGGAGAAGTTGTAGACAGAGTAAAACTTTAATATCACTACTTAAGAATCGAACCCATGACTAAAATTGTGGAAACTTAACAGTCAAAATAAGACATTTTAGGAAAACTACACTAAAATTGAAATATTTTTCTCTTCGAGAGTAGAACGCATGATTAAAGATTAAAATTGTTGAAAGTTAAGAGTAAAATTTTAATATTTTCCTTTGAGGAAATTTGTCGAACTAAAATTTTGATGAATTTCTGTTTTTTGAATAATAGATTTGGAAGATTTGGAGATGAATAACAAACCAATAAAATAAAATTAACTAATAAAAACGAATTAAAAAAATCATCATATTTTAACCAAATTATAGATTATGATTGGCGATATTTTGTTAATAACAAAACAGCCTCATGTGAAAACTATTCGAAATCAGAGGTAAAATGGAGAAGTTGCAGACAGAGTAAAACTTTAATATCACTACTTAAGAATCGAACCCATGACTAAAATTGTAGAAACTTAACAGTCAAATAAAATACATTTCAGGAAAACTACATTAAAATTGAAATATTTTTCTCTTCGAGATTAGAACTCATGATTAAAGATTAAAATTGTTGAAAGTTAAGAGTAAAATTTAAAATTTTCCTTTGAGGAAATATTTCGAACTAAAATTTTGATGAATTACTGTTTTTTTGAATAATAGATTTGGAGATGAATAACACACCAATAAAATAAAATAAACTAATAAAAACTAATTAAATAAACCATCATATTTTAACCAAATTATAGATTATGATTGGCGATATTTTGTTAATAACAAAATAGCCTCATGTGAAAACTATTCAAAATCAGAGGTAAAATAGAGAAGTTGTAGACAGAGTAAAACTTTAATATCACTACTTAAGAATCGAACCCATGACTAAAATTGTGGAAACTTAACAGTCAAAATAAGGCATTTTAGGAAAACTACACTAAAATTGAAATATTGTTCTCTTCGAGAGTAGAACTCACGATTAAAGATTAAAATTGTTGAAAGTTAAGAGTAAAATTGAAATATTTTCCTCTGAGGAAATTTTTCGAACACAAATTTTGATGAATTTTGAAACTTAAGAATCGAACCCATGACCAAAATTGTGGAAACTTTACAGTCAAAATAAGACATTTTACGAAAACTACACTGAAATTAAAATATTTTTCTCTTCGAGAGTAGAACTCATGATTAACGATTAAAATTGTTGAAAGTTAACAGTAAAATTTTAATATTTTCCTTTGAGGAAATTTTTCGAACTAAAATTTTGATGAATTTCTGTTTTTTGAATAATAGATTTGGAAGATTTGGAGATGAATAACACACCAATAAAATAAAATAAACAAATAAAAACAAGTTTAAAAAATCATTATATTTTAACCAAATTATAGATTATGATTGGCGATATTTTGTTAATTACAAAACAGTAACAAAACAGCCTCATGTGAAAACTATTCGAAATCAGAGGTAAAATGGAGAAGTTGTAGACAGAGTAAAACTTTAATATCACTACATAAGAATCGAACCCATCAAATTTTGATGAATTTTGAAATTTAAGAATTGAACCCATGACTAAAATTGTGGAAACTTAACAATCAAAAAAATATATTTTAGGAAAACTACATTAAAATTGAAATATTTTTCTCTTCTCTTGAATAAAAATAACATATGTGAAGATAAAACTAAAAGTATTGTCCTATAAATATTTTCCTTTGAGGAAATTTTTCGAACTCAAATTTTGATGTATTTTGAAACTTAAGAATCGAACCCATGACTATAATTGTGGAAACTTAACAGTCAAAATAAGACATTTTAGGAAAACTTAAATACTAAAATTGAAATATTTTTCTCTTCGAGAGTAGTACTCATGATTAAAGATTAAAACTGTTGAAAATTAAGAGTAAAATTTAAATATTTTCCTTTGAGGAAATTTTTCGAACTAAAATTTTGAGGGATTTCAGGTTGTTTAATAATAGGTTTCTAAGATTTGGAGATGAATAACACACCAATAAAATAAAATAAACTAATAAAAACTAATAAAATGTATTAACAAAATTATAGATTATGATTGGCGATATAGCCCGTAATATAATAACAAAACAGCCTCATGTGCCTAAGAAGAAGGAAATGAAAATGATGACGATGATGATGATGATGATGAAGAAGAAGAAGAAGAAGTAACAGTTAGGCAGAGGGTAATGATCAGTATCTTAACTAATCCGCCTTCTGTGAATAAAAATAACATACGTGAAGATAACTGTAAAATTATTGTTCCATAAATTATTCTTCTCTCCTACACACTTAACTCAAACTAATTAACATTATTATTACTATTTGTAATATCTGAATAATTTTATAGACAATGTGAGCATTTGTTAATATTAAAATATTAAATTATGTTTCCTTAAATTATTATTCTCTCGTGTATTTTTAGCTGCATTGGAATGCATTGTGGGCGATGATTCACAAATTTGCATACGTGCGGGTTGATTGTTCACTTAGCAAGTTGTTTGGACAAACATGACACAGATTCGGCGTCAGTTGAAAACCTGCACTTAGTCATGATGCGTGAAATACAGTTTAGACGTCACTTATGCACATTGCCTGGCGAATGAAATTAGCATTGCCAATTGAGCCTTATTTAAGGACGTCAAAACGTTTTAATGTACACATACATTTTTACAGTCTTCATTAACATACATTATTATTTTCTTGTTTATACAAATTCCGTTTTTAGGTAAACATTTCAAAACCGTTTTTTTTAAGTTTCATTTTGGTGTTATCATGATAATAATATTTTATATCATTATATACATATAATCCATCCCTCTTTTAGCCACTGGATGTCATGTAGTCGAGATTATATACATGATATTAAAATAGCTACTTATGGTATAAGTGAATAAAATTGCTTTATTCACTTGTATCATACAAGATTTTGACAAGTGTCACATTGTCAGGTGACGATGAAATCGAAAATTTCAAGGATGGTGCCTATTTACGTATTTTTTACTTTATTCACGTTGTCAATGGTTATAGTGAATAAAGTGAAAATGTAAACATTTTATTCACCCATTCGATTAAAGTGTTGTTTTCATGAAGAGATTCAATATACATAATGAGCATTTTAATATTGCGAAATGGAAAAATATAATTATTGCACCATATGAACTTCTATATATTTTACCATTGAAGAGATTCAATTGTTTGAATTCAATCATTCAATCAAAGAGATTCAATCATTCATTTGAGATTCCACAATTGAATTTTTTGTTATTTTTGTTTAATTAACAGGAATAATAACAGAGGTTTCTTCAAGGAACAATAAAAAAATATTTGCTGAAATCGTCCGAGATGTCACCTGTAACTAATTTTTTGTAACAATAACTCTTACTTTCACAAAAAAATGGTTCATTTTGAAATTTTGAGAGTAATACTTGAAAAGTTTGCAGACACAGCATTTTTCTGGCTTACAACAGACGACGAGTGCATCGAGTTTCGAACTCTGTACCTTCTGCTGCGATGGCATGTATGCATGTGTTTTTCTCAACTTGACCTGCGTTTGCCCTTGCACCATCTGCGACTGGAAATAGACAGCCATTGAATTTCTCTTTCGCAAAACACACATTTTTCATACAACTGCATCTCGTGCGACGTAGAACAGAATTTATTTTTGTTTGGTGTGAACGCAGCAAAAACATCTATAAATACTCCGAAGTGTTTTTGAAGCGGTCGCATCCAGATTTCATTCGGACAGCCGGACATTAGAATCGTCAATCAATCGATTCATCGATAAATTTCTCACAAGAGAAATAGATCCAAAGACGTAAGAAGGAATAAATAAGTCCTGAATTTGAAAATATGCAGCGAGTGGGCATCAAAGCCACATGATGACAATATTAAAAAGTCAGTGCGTTAAAGTTTCCAGTATAAATAGTCATGGGTTCGAGTCTCGCCTAAGGCAATATTGAAATTGCTCAATGAAATAAAAGTCAATTGTAATAGTATATAACGCCATTAGGCCGATATGTAGCAAATAACAGGCGCGGGTTGAAGTTTGTAAACCGAGGCGAAGCGAAGCGGAGCGGAGCGCAGCCGAGGTTTATATTCAACCAAGCCTGTTATTTGCATATCGGCCGTATGTTGTTCGATACTTTTTGTAATACCTAAATTACAAAAACTGGTCAATTTATCAATATTAAATTTCAAAATTAATAAACTAGTTATCCAGGCGCAATTTGATACCATAGCAACATCAACGGTTCAAACACAAACAAACAAATCAAAGTGAAATTAGAAAAATAATGTCAGATGTGCAAAGTTCTTCGTTTTGTGGTATCCCCGAAGATGTACTAAATGAAGCAAATGCTGCCACAATCGATTTACTTCCCCAAAAAAGCAGCAGCAGGTATGAGAAAGAATATGAAGACTTTATTGCTCATACATTTGCGTTGTCATTTAAATAACGTCCACGGCCGTTATTATCACGGCCAAGGCCTTTACGCCTGTCATATCGATCAAGCAGACAGTACTGATAAATGTCAATAACACAGAGGTATTACAAAATAGATATTTATGCATTAAGGGAGATATGGATGTTTTTTTCCTGAGGTTGACAGGATTACAAACCGAGGGCCTTTGGCCCGAGGTTTGTAAGTCAACCGAGGGTAAAAAACATCCATAGCTCCCGTGGTGCATACAATATTTTATTTTTTAGAAACATATTGGTAAAAATTTTAGGTATTGTATCGATCCACAATGTTTATTTCCGAGGTTGCTATGAGTTGTTTGACAGTATATAAAAGTCATAATAAAAATGTGACAGGGGTTCAGTAATTGTGGTGCAGATTCCGGACACTAAAACATTGGCAAAGAGATCCTTCACTATAGTTGAAGAGGAGAGACTGAATGCGTTGTCGCTTATCAGAGAATACGTGTGCTTGCGTCCTGCAGGAGTCTCAAGGTTTTTTTTTATCGTACAGAAACAGAAAATGTACAGTGCAACCTGTTGGGAAAAACACATTTGGCAGCATTCCGTCAAAAATTGCTGTCTACTTGTGTTTGCCGAATCCGAAATCTTTCACAGGTCACTGTTTAAGACGAACATCTGCAACTTTGGCAGCTGATGGAGGAGTAAGTATGACCAATCTGAAGCGTCTGGGTGGATGGAAAAGCTCTACAGTAGCGGAAGGCTACTTGGCAGACAGCATGGCATCCAAGAATAAAATTTCACGCGTGATTGCTGGACTGGAAGAGACTGAAAAAGTAAGATCGTCGGTATCTGCTAGTGGCAGTGGAGGCCATGAGCAGACGCAAAATTGCTCATCTTCAAGTACCGTCTTGAATGGAAAATTTGTCAATTGTACGATCTATTTGTCAAGTGGTCATAAGGTTGAAGGAGAAAAAAATGTGATTGAGGGTGAAAAAAATTGACATCTCCCTAGGGATATATGAGTTGCTTTTCATAGATTGTATCCATGACGAAAATAAATAATATCATGTTTCTAAAAAATAAATATCTTTATGTGCTTTATTACTTTTAATAAAAGTCAATGTGACGTAGTAACTTCAGACTGAGAATAATAAATATTCATGGGTTCGACTCTCGTCTAAGTTAATGTTAAACTTCTGAAATGAATGAAAAGCAATGACTCGGTCTTTATGCTGAGCCAGATGTGAATAGAATGAACTGATAAAGATGAGCATATTTATCTCACAGTTTAAAATACCCACAAGTTTGGAAACGCATTAGGCAGATGATTTCAAAATCAATGTGGGTACGTTTATCCGACAGATACCTTATCTTTAACTAAACTAAGCCAGAATATTTTATGAAAGATAAATTTGTTACAATAGAAATTGATTCAAAGACGTAAGAACGACGTAAACTCCTGAATTTAAAAATATGCAACGTGTGAGCATCAAAGCTACATGACAATATTAAAAAGTCAGTGGTTAAAGCTTCTAGTATAAATAGTCATTGGTTCGAGTCTCGCCTAAGGCAATATTGAAATTGCCCAATGAAATAAAAGTCAATGAGACGTAGTGAGTTCGACTCTCGTCTAAGATAATATTAAGATTCTTATAAATCAAAATCAAAATTCTTAAATTAAATGAAAAGCCATGACTCAGTTTGTATGATGAGCCAGCTGTGAATAGAATGAACTGATAAAGATGAGCATATTTATCTTACAGTTTAAAATACCCACAAGTTTGGAAACACATTAGGCAGATGATTTATAAAATCAATGTGGGTAGGTTTATCCGACAGATAATTTATCCTTTGTTTATTTCTTTTTTTTACGTGAAATGAAATTTGAATCCAGTATCACTATAAAAACTAATCGGATTCGGTCTTGTATGGTGAAAAAAGTTACACATTTTTGCAAAAATTGAAATATCTCAAAAACCTGAGGTCCCAGAAAATTGTTTTTGACGTTTCTGAAATAAGCAAAAAAAAATGTCTATCAGAATCAGCTATTTATGTCTAAGGGACTAAAATTGTGTTGACCAGTGTAATTAATGAGATGAAACAATCATCTAGTGCAGGGGTCTCCAAACTTTTTAGCCCGAGGGCCACACTGACTCCTCCACTAAGTCGAGTGTTTTCGAGAATATGCATAACAATAGTTTAAGAATCGAAATTAATCTGAAGATCATGTGTTACATAACACTGATCACCGGTGGTTATAAATATTTAATCGGTGTATTAACCGCGGACACAATTTTCGCCTGCCAATCATGTAATAAATCATGTTATGTTGGCATCGGCGATATTTTCTCGGCGACGATGCCACATCTTTTTCACTAATGCTTCAAACTTCTTTGACGTCTAACTTGTTACATTTGATCGATTATTACAATGCATATTTTGTCATTGTAGATGGTAAACCATAACCACAAGATTGATATCTGTACGATAAACGGTAGAGAAATCGATGAATTTGATACGAACCGCGCACTGTCGCACAAGATTGCACGGGCGCAACAGCTGATTGCAGCCATTTTTAAATACCCAGGACAACTGGCAACCTTGTAAAATTGTGCCATCATTATTATGATTATTATTTTGATGACGTGCACGCCAGTTTAGAAAAATCAGAGTATAGCTCATCATATCAACGTACTGTAGTTTTGAATTACCAGCAAATTTTCGTTCAGGAAGCCTACGGTTAGCTTTCGTGTGGCTCTTGAAATTGCAAAACGTGGAAAACCATTCACCGATGGAGAAATGATGGAGCCGAAGAAATGTGCCCTGAAAAGGTAAATTTATTAAAAACTGTCAGTATGTCAGCAAACACTGTGGCTCGGAGGGTAGAAAACATCGCTGAAAATATATCCTCTCAACTGTTCGACAACAATGGACATGTTGAGTGGTTTTCTTTGGCCTGGGATGTGTCAACGGATGTGTCAGATACTGCTCAGGTGTTGATTTATATTCGAGGAGTAGATAAAAGCTATGAAGTGCATGAAGAACTTCTTGATATGTATAGTATTCATGGCACAACTACTGGTACAGATATTTTTAAAGGAGTTGAAATGGCCATTAATCAAATGAACCTTCGATGGAAAAACTTGAAATGTATTACAACTGATGGAGGCAAAAACATGAGTGGGAAAGATAAAGGAGTGGTCGCTCTTGTGTCAAAGGCTGTAGAAAATGACGGTGGTCAGTATCATTCATCAACAGTCTTTGTGCGGAAAATGTTTGGATATGTCTGAAGTTCTGAAACCAGTCATATCAACTGTTAATTTTATCAGATCTTTTGGGCTGAATTACCGACAATTCCGACAATTTATTGAAGAGATTGGAGAAAATGACTTACCTTATCATACTGCCGTACGTTGGCTTAGTTGTGGGAAAGTCCTTCAGCGCTTTTTTGAACTTCGAGCAGTGATCGAATTTTTTTTTTATGAAAAGCATCGCCCTCTTACTGAATTACAAAACAACGCATGGCTGTGGAAGTTAGCATTCTATGTTGATTTGACAAAACATGTGAACGAACTGAATTTGAGATAGCAAGGAGAAAACCAGCATCTTCCTGATTTATACACTAATATCAAATCATTCTGGAAGAAATTGATACTGTTTCAATCACAACTACGAAGTAAATGTTTTTCACATTTTAAAACATGTGAAATATTCAGCCACACCACTGAGACTGAGTTTCCTATCGATTTTGCAATCGAAACTTTGAGTGCTTTGAAAATAAATTTTGATAATCGTTTCTCGGACTTTGATGCCATTGTGAATCAAATTAAGATTTTTCAGAATCCTTTTGATACTGACATTGAAACCCTAGCCCCGGAACTTCAAATTGAAATGCTTGATCTACAGTGCAGTGATATAATTAAGAACAAATATCAAAACTCATCTTTGTTGGAATTTTATAAGAGTCTTCCACTGACACAATTTGATAATTTGCATAAATTTGCTCGTGGGCTGTTTTCTGTTTTTGGTACTACTTATTTGTGTGAGAAGACCTTCTCCAAAATGAAGTACACAAAAAATGTTTACAGATCTAAATTAACTGATGAGCATCTTAAATCTCTTTTAATAATTGGTACAAGTAAAATTAGTCCACAACTACAAACTATTGTCAGTGGAAAATCTCAATTACATAAATCTCATTAGTATTTCATATGTCATTATGCTTGTTATAAGTTATGTTTTTATTTAAAATGTATAAAATGTTAGTTGGATTCATTTACATAATTTGTTAGTTATTATATACTGAAGTTAAATTTTCTGCATATTATACATGTCTTTACTCATTACAATTCTGTGTTTCTTTATCCAACTTATCACAAAAACAATAACAATAAGCCTACAACAATGTTATGAGTAGTTAGCCCATAACCATATCAATGTAGATGTCATATTAATAATTATTCAACATTAAATTAGAATACTTCAGTAAACTAAATTTAATTTGCTATAAAAAATATGTTCTCTAAAAGGAGTTTTCAAGTATGCTAGGTCTTCGCGGGCCGGACAAAATCTGTACGCGGGCCGGATGTGGCCCTCGGGCCGTAGTTTGGAGACCCCTGATCTAGTGAAATGGTGATATTTCACATAATTACACAAATATTAAGTTTTATTACCTTCATAAATTCCTGCCAATGACATATTATTTGACTTAAGGCACCGATTGAAACTAGCATAAACAATTTCTTGCAATATGGGAGCAAAAAAAAACAAAAAATGACCACTTCCCTACAGACTACAGATATCTCTACAGATACGCTAATAATAATCTGGGCAATATAATAGAATTATACGAGTACTGTACTGTTTAATAGATTTGCTATTTTCGTGGATGCTCTAAAAATCTAGAGTAAAAATAATTTAATTTACACCGAGTTCTGTGGAATGGCACCAAATACCGTGCATAAATCTGTAGTTGCTTTGCAAATATCGTTATTCAAGCGTGGGTGCAGTTTTTTCACAAATCCCAACTGTGCAATCTTGCAGCCAACATCTCAATCGTTACATTGTTTCTTTTTTATACAACACAAGCTGCGCGTGTGAGGAAAATGCTTTTTATTAAACTCCAATCTCTGCTTCGACTTGGAATTTCGATGCTAGAAACCTTATCGATTTCACGTTTTCTCGCTGCAGGTTAGAGTCAAAATGGGGCGAGTATGGATTATTAATTAAGAGTTCGGAAGTTTATCCAAGGGTTATGCCCGACCCCATAAGATTCCTACTCAGCGAAGTTTTAATTGGTTAATACGCTTGCTTGTTTAATTGGCAGACACCTGTGGCAAGTTGGCACAAGCAGGCTCATTCCTCATGTTTAATAGCACTTATGTGCCATACTTAATAGCTTGCCCAAATTTGGTGTGCGTAGATTATATGCAAATATTAACGGAATTATTAAAAGGCGAGTTATCTGCCAGTATACGGCTGGTTTATACGCTATTTTTAGAATTACATTATTAAAGACCGGTCTTTCCAAAGTTGAGGTTAAGTTATATGCTGGATAGACATACCCATACCCGGATCTAAAGATTAGAAATGACTTGTCCAATGCGCACGTGTGTGTTTTCAACTATTAAATAACTTTTAGCAACTTTATTAGTGGATGGAAAGACCGGTCTTAAGTTTTAAACTACTTGCCCAAAAGGTTTATAGTCTCATTGTCAGCCTTCAACTAAAATTTGCAACTTATCACCGCAATGAAAAAAACTTACCGGTCTTAAGTTTTAAACTACTTGCCCAAAAGGTTTATTGTCTCATTGTCAGCCTTCAACTGAAATTTGCAACTTATCCGCGGAACGAAAAAAACTTACAGTTTATTCATAAAAATTTAAACAGTGTTTTAGCGGTGTTTTTCAAAGGGTTACCAAGTTTAATAAGAGACAGAAGAGATACAAAAAGGAGTTATAACCAAGAAGCAACTATGGAAAAAATACCTAGGAAAGAGAACAGCACAAGACTATGGCAGATAGAAAGAACAAAGAAATGAAGTCAAAAAGATAATAAAATAATCAAAAGAAACATCATGGGAAAAAATCGGAAAAAATGGAAAAAATAGACATGAGAACCAGCAGCAACAAAACAATAAAACTACACCAAATAAAGGTTGAGAAGGGAAACATGCTTACAAAGAAAGAAGAAATAGGAGAAAGATGGAAACAATACTTTGAAGGTTTACTGGAAAAAGATGACAAAACAAAAGATAAACAGAATACAAAAAGAACAATAGAAAACAATAACAATAAGAAAGACAGACAAGACAACGAGAAAGAACCAGAAATAGGTATAGAAGAAATTAGAACAGCTATAGGGAAAATAAAACTTGATTAAGCACCAGGAATAGACAAAATGAAAATGAACAGTTGAAATACATGGGAGAAGAAGGTATACATATTTTTACAAGCACATTAAATAAAATATGGAATTCAGGAGAAATACCTAGGAACTGTAGGGACATACCCACGAAAGGAGACAACAAAAAATGCAGCAACTATAGGGTACTATTTGTACTGTGCGCCGCTGAAAAAGTATATGGAAGCATACTAGAAAGACGAATTAGAGAAAAACTTGAAAACGAAATAGAACCATCATAAAGCGGATGCAGGATTATGATTATATATGATTATAAATGGAAGATTGTGGCAAACTTCTAATGTTATTTCTTTCCAAATATTTGTCGTTTTTTCAAGATTTGTGAAAGACTGGTCATCTCCCATGATAAATGAAAGATTGTAGCAAACATCTAATGTTATTTCTTTCCAAATATTTGTCGTTTTTCCAGATTTTCCAGAAGAAATATGAAAAGTGGTCAACATGTCAATGGGATTCCAAAAAATATAAAAATTGCTCTAATTGCCAATAGAACTACTCAAAATGTTAATCGAAAATATTTTTTTTTAAATAAAACTACACACATTGCATGAAATATACTCAAAATGAAAATCAATTTGCACAAAATGCCCAAATTGGTCAAAAATGGCAAAATGTCAATGAAATTGGGCATAATTCAAATAAAATTACTTGAAATGCCAATAAAATTGCAAAATATAAAAATGTTTAATAAAAGTTGTGTAAACGTCAATAGAATTCCAAAATGACTAAAAATTGGTAATCAAATTGCTCAAAATGGTAATCGAAAATAAATAAATTTCAGTGGAATTAATAATAATAATAATAATGCTTTATTGATGTTTGAAACAGAATGGTATTTCCCATAATAAATGGAAGATTGTAGCAAACTTCTAATGTTATTTCTTTCCAAACATTTGTTGTTGTTTCAAGATTTGTGAAAGACTGGACATCTCCCATGATAAATGGAAGATTGTAGCAAACTTCTTATGTTACATCTTTCCAAACATTTGTAGTTTTTTTTAAAGATTTGTGAAAGACTGGTACGACAGACACATCAACTAAGGCTAAGACCATGAAGAAGCATCAAACGTAACAGAATATACCACGACGTACTAAATTAAAAAAAAAAAGATTATATGATGATAAAAGGAAGATTGTGGCAAACTTCTAATGTTATTTCTTTCCAAATATTTGTTGTTGTTTCAAGATTTGTGAAAGACTGGTCATCTCCCATGATAAATGGAAAATTGTAGCAAACTTCTTATGTTATATCTTTCCAAACATTTGTCGTTTTTTCAAGATTTGTGAATGACTGGTCATCTCCCATGATAAATGGAAGATTGTAGCAAACTTCTTATGTTAAATCTTTCCAAACATTTGTCGTTTTTTCAAGATTTGTGAAAGACTGGTCATCTCCTATGATAAATGGAAGATTGTAGCAATCTTCTTATGTTATATCTTTCCAAACATTTGTCGTTTTTTCAAGATTTGTGAAAGACTGGTCATCTCCTATGATAAATGGAAGATTGTAGCAAACTTCTTATGTTATATCTTTCCAAACATTTGTCGTTTTTTCAAGATTTGTGAAAGACTGGTCATCTCCTATGATAAATGGAAGATTGTAGCAATCTTCTTATGTTATATCTTTCCAAACATTTGTCGTTTTTTCAAGATTTGTGAAAGACTGGTCATCTCCTATGATAAATGGAATATTGTAGCAAACTTCTAATGTTACTTCTTTCCAAATATTTGTCGTTTTTTTCCAGATTTGTGAAAGGCTGGTACGACAGACACATCAACCAAAGCATCAAGGCAACAAGCAAGTACATCAGTGAAGGTCATTTATCGAAGATTAAAAGATAAATCACATTCTGATTACATTAGTAGCTACTAATTTTTTCCAGTGTTAATTATGCTTATGACTGATAGTGTTTCACGATACTAAAATTGCATGTTGAATATGAAAGAACTATGAACTAATCTCCAGAAATTGTAAACCTGTGGAACCTTATAATTAATCAAAATTGAAACAACATTTCCACAAACAAATATTTATTAAATATAAATTTCTGCATCCATCTAATCCTTACAGAAAATCGATCCTTAATTGTTCAGATTTGTATTTGAATGTAATAAATGTCTACTTGAGGAAAATGTCTTCAATTAACTAAAGAACTTGTAGTATATTGTAGCCTTCAACTTCAAAAAATTTCTGTATCCATGTAATCCTTACATAAAATCGATCCTTAATTGTTCAGATTTGCATTTGAATGTAATAAATGTATATTTGAGGAAAATGTTTTCAATTAACTAAAGAACATGTAGTACATTGCAGCCTTCAACTTCAAAATAACAGACGTCAGTACGATTCTCTTTGAGAATTGTGTACAAATTATGTGTAACAAATTTCATAATAATTTATATTTCTTTGCATATTTTCAATTTTTTATGACATATTTGAAGACTTTTATCATAAGGCCAATGATCGATACCTTAATTGACACACAGAAAAAAAAAATAATAACCCATATGGCAGATTTTTTCGACAAAAATATTGGAAACATTAAATAAGAGGGGGATAACCAATGCACAAGTGAAGGGAATAGCAAAGAACAAGAAACAACTGATAAAAGGAGAGACAACAGCACTTCGACACCCCAAATAGTAAAAGAAGAAAGATGATAATAATAATAATAATAAACCGCGGCTTAAATTTTTACGGATAACACTGTGTTTCGGCGCTATTCCACAGCGTCGAACCCCAAATCTGTTTTAAAGTGTATTCTTGGTATTTGGATTTTACTGCAGCAGACACATTTGTATTAAGATTGAAAGGACGAGTTATTGGGGTGGCTATTAGCTGCCCATTATATTCACCGAGAAGTGCTGGAGTAAATTACGGTGCGCATAAAGATCAATAGGCACCTTAAGCTGTTTATTGAGCAAGGATTGCCACTTCGGCAAATATACTTAGCGACCGGGAAATCCAAAACATATTTATTGCACCGCATTAGGAATCCTCAGAAATTCCAGATAGAGGAATTACCCAAGGATTGTAAGAACCAAGTGTGGCAACATGGTTTACCAAAACGAAATGCCGCACCAATCAGGGACCATCTTCAAGCCCCCCCTCGCGGTGCATAATTCAAATTGCGCCCCACCCCAGTAACTCAAAAATTAGTTGTAAGCGGGCAGAGTAGACGACACTTCAATTCGTTACCTTTACCGGTATAACTCGTTGTATATTTATTATTGTTACATATTAATTATAGTCCACGTTATTTCCAAACCTACGAATTTTAATTACCTTTTCATTTACATTGGCGATACAACTCGCCTGGTCCTTCGATTACGTAACATACTGTTCGATTTTATTCCATTATGACATTAGAAATGGCTTGCCCAATGCGTACTTGTGGGTGCCTTAAAGTATCAAATAATTATTGGCAACTTTATTTGTTTGCAATCGGATTGCAAGTATTGGACAGCAATTAATTATAGGTGTACATAGATTTAATTTAGTTATGCATGTTAGTATTAAAAACCCATTAACAGTTTATAGCACCTAATTGTCGGCAATTTAATCCCTCAAAGGGCACTGTGACCACCGCCAGATTTGAGTGCTCTTTGTTATGGCATAATTTGCAGTTTACGACCAGCTCAACACGTCGAGATTACAGATGTTTGGAAACCCAAAGTAATCCATTTCAGCGAAGTAACAATTAGGTTGGACAATTGAGCAGTTGGTACCGAGAATTCGTAAGCCGTATTTTCCAGCCATTTGGCAGTTCGCTAAAGATCATTAAGGGTGCTAGGTACAGCTATGCCCAAGAGTTTGTTACATCTCCCCACCTTTAAGTAACTACGCCCTCGAAGCTATAACTGACCAATAATAATGTAAATAGTGCACCCCCACCTCTTTAGATTAAGTTTAGTTTTAAGATTTGATTATTTTAGACGCGAGTTAACGTTCAGTCTTCGCACAAACCGGTCGAAACTGACTGTCATGTCTGGTGTTGTATTCCTTTTTTTTTATTGTACAAAGTGTGTAAATATAATTCTTAAACTCCTACATTTACTACCAAATATTATTCACACACAACCTAAATAACGGTCGCTCTAGAACCAGGAGATAACACGACCGTGCCCTAACATTATTAGTTGATGGAAAGACCGGTCTTAAGTTTCAAACTACTTGCCCAAGGGGTTTCTAGTCGAATACCATCAAAAGATGCAACTGCAAAACCTGGTAACAAAAACCATTCAGACAACAGATCTTTTCCAGCTATCATATAACTTGAGTAAATAAAATTACTTAATCAACTTATAGTCACATCAAATCAAATGTTTGGGAAATGCCAAAGCAAAAAACAGAAACTGCAATTGAAGAAGAAATTTTGGATATTTTGAGAGAAGTTGGTAATGTCAATGTTTATGGGAGAAAATTGGAATTTGTATAACAGAAAGTAAATAAGTAAATCTGTTAAAATAGTTGACAGTTAGAAGTTAGAAGAATATACATGTAGCAAAGCAAAACAAATTTTAATCACAGCACAATCTGAAATAATATTCCGGTAAGGAATACATTTTTTGCGAAAATAAATCGGAAATTCTATTTAAAAAAATGTTAGAGAGACATTTTTTGAAATATAAAAAACCTGCAGTGATACCCATTGAAAATGTCAGCCTTCAAATAACATTTGCAACTTTTCTGCAACAGCGGATAGAAAATAACTGGGATTTTTTATTGCTATTCAGCTACTGAATATTTCTGCTTATTTGTTTACTTATTTGTTTACTGATATCTAATTCGATTCGAACCCTTGGAGGTTTTGTGTGATAAGCAAAACCATTCAGTAGCTGAATAGCAATTGAAAAAATCTCATTTATTTTCTATCTGCTGTTGCAGAAAAGTTGGAAATGTTATTTGATGGCTGACAATGTGCCTAGTTAGTACGAAAGGAAGCATTTAACCACTTGTTCACAGGCTCCAGTTACTTGAATTGTATACGATTATTCGTACGGCAAATAATTATTGGCAACTTTATTAGTTGATGGAAAGACCGGTCTTAAGTTTCAAACTACGTGCCCAATGGGTTTCTAGTCTCATTATCAGCCTTCAAATAACATTTGCAACTTTTCTGCAACAGCTTATAGAAAATAACTGAGATTTTTTTATTGCTATTCAGCTACTGAATATTTCTGCTTATTTGTTTACTTATTTGTTTACTTATTTGTTTACTAATATCTAATTCGATTCGTACCCATGGAGGTTTTGGGTAATAAGCAAAACCATTCAGTAGCTGAATAGCAATTAAAAATATCTCAGTTATTTTCTATCTGCTGTTGCAGAAAAGTTGGAAATGTTATTTGATGGCTGACAATGTGACTAGTTAGTACGAAAGGAAGCATACTAATCAAATAACATTTCCAACTTTTCTGCAACAGCAGATAGAAAATAACTGAGATTTTTTTAATATTCTATATTAAATAATTAATATTTTTTTATATTTGTAATATTCAGCTACTTGAATTGTATACAATTATTCGTATTGCAAACTAGAGTTTAGTAAAAGCAAATTCACGCTAAAATTTATCGCACAACCTACCGCAAACCACATCAATGAAATTTTATCACACTTATGTCTGCAACGCACGCATCAAAAGCACTTCATATATTAGCGGAATCCGTCTAAAAATAACATCAAAAGTCTCCCTTGTCAGGCGAATTCATTCCCAGTTGAAGGACAACAGCAAGGATTAATTCATGCAGCCTCGATAAATCCCGTTCAGTTCTTATTTATCCGTATTACGTTCTAGTTTTCGGTTCCTTTGAGGACGCGACCTACTTCCCCCTTTCCCCCTTTTCTATTATTATTGTAGCAGAGGACGGCAGAGGCTTCGTCCCTTTCATCCTCCCAACGCTTTGTGCGCACGAAAAATGGTAAAGAGTACCTGTATTACCATAAAAAATGCAAATCGAATTTTACGCTGTAACCACGTCAAATGTATCCCTTTTAACGTCCGAATATATAGCATGTTCTTTGGGGTAAATTGTGTTCTTAAAATAAATCCAATCTCCAAAATGCGAAGGGACTTTACGCAGGGAAATGTGTTCAGACGAAGTCGTATCGAATTGTAAATAAATATCGGATTTAAGATGCAACAGCAAAGCCTGGTACAAACATCATTTCGCCAACAGATCTTTTCCAGCTATCATAGAGAGAAAATAAAATTACTTATTCAAATTACAGGTACACCAAATCGAATATTTGGAAAATGCCAAAGAAAGAAGACAGAAGCTGCAATTAAAGAAGAAAATTGGGATAATTTGAGAGAAGTTGGGCCGAATATATAGCATGTTCTTGGGGGTAAATTGTGTTCTTAAAATAAATCCAATCTCCAAAATGCGAAGGGACTTTACGCAAGGAAATGTGTTCAGACGAAGTCGTATCGAATTGTAGATAAATATCGGATGTAAGATGCAACAGCAAAACCAGATACAAAAATCATTTCGCCAACAGATTGTTTCCAGCTATCATAAAGAGTAAATAAAATTACTTATTAAAATTACAGTCACATCAAATCGAATGTTTGGGAAATGCCAAAGAAAGAAGACAGAAGCTGCAATTAAAGAAGAAAATTGGCATAATTTGAGAGAAGTTGGCAATGTTAATGTTTATGGGAGAAAATTGGAATTTGTATGACTTATTTAAAAGATATGATTAAAATTTATGACAAACTTATTATTTGTATGACGTATGAGAAAGTAAATAAGTAAATCTGCTAAAATAGTTGACAGTTAGACTTTCAACTCTTAAATGTAAGAATATACACGTAGCAAAGATGTTGCTAAAATAGTTGACAGTTAGAAATTAGACTTTCAACTCTTACATGTAAGAATATACATGTAGCAAAGATGTTGCTAAAATAGTTGACAGTTAGAAATTAGACTTTCAACTCTTACATGTAAAAATATACATGTAGCAAAGATGTTGCTAAAATAGTTGACAGTTAGAAATTAGAAGAATATACATGTAGCAAAGCAAAACAAATTTTAATCACCACACGATCTGCAATAATATTCCGGTAAGAACATTTTTCGCGAAAAAAAATCGGAAATTCTATTAAAAAAAATGTGGCAGAGACATTTTTATGAATATGAAAAACCTGTGGTGATACCCATTAAAAATGTCAAAGTTCTAGTTGAAATTGCAGTAGCGTTTAGATGCGATTATAAAAAGCGATTAAAAAAAACGTAGAACAAGTTTATTCCATTAAATGATTATATTACTGTATCCCAACAATGCTGGGAGAATTTATGTGATGACTGTGCGTCTGTCTGGGATGCGATTAACAACTGGGACGATTTAATCCTGCATTATTTTAAATGCAAATTACAGTATTATGGATGTCGGATGGAAATTGCATTTCGTATGCAAATCAGTGGCAGTGTCATGGGCGTCTCCAGTAAACGGCAACGACGGAAAAGAACTCACCATCATAAAATTGTAATACAATTTATGTTTTTTTTTTTAATTCAGATTATACAGGGTGGAAATGATAAAAATACAAATACTTATGTTCGCAGACGACATGATAATAATAGCAGACTCAGAAGAAAAACACCAACGTAACCTTAATATATACGAAGAAGAACTGAAAAAGATAAATATGGAAATAAACATCAGCAAAACTAAAACAATGGTAATAGCGTCAAAAGAAAACAAACACAAAATAGAGCTAGAAGGGAAACAACTAGAACAGGTGAATCAATACAACTACCTAGGAACAATAATAAAAGAAAAGGGAAAGATTGACCAAGAAGTAGAAGAAAAAATAAGAAACGAGGGAAGGATCTACAACACAATAAAAAACACGTTTCTAGAGAAAAAAAAAGAAATTACTAAAGAAATAAAAACTGAGGCATACAAAAAAATAGTAACGCCCTCTCTAATATATGGAAGTGAATCGTGGACAATTACGGAAAGAAACAAAAGCAAGATCAACGCAATGGAAATGAGATTCCTAAGGAAGATAGAGGGAATTACAAAAAAAGATAGAGTGAGGAACACAGAAGTAAGGAAACGGCTTAACATAAAGCCAATAACAACAATAATAGAGGAAATACAGCTAGGTTGGCTAGGACATATACAGAGGCTAGAAGAGAACAAAATAACAAAAAGAATACATGAAGTAAAAATACAAGGCAAAAATAAAGTAGGAAGACCGAGGAAGGGATGGATGAACAAACGCACCTAGCAGCGGAAAGAAGAGGAATAGAATGGAATGAAATAAGAAAATTGGCACAAGACAGGGACTACTTGAAAAGAAGAATGAAGGAATTAATTAGAGAAGACATATGATTGTAAATTGTAATTATAATATTCTGCAAAAGAAATCTGAAAGCATATCTTGCATAGTTCATGAAATATCGCTGAAAAAACCGAAAAAGTGCACTTTCCTTTTCCTTTTATAGCTTTTTTTTACTTTTGAAGGAAATTTTACGTTTTATTTTTTAAATTATCGATTTTTAGTGGTAAATAATGTCAGATTACCCATGTGTTATACATGGTTGAAATCTGACGAATTTTTCGCTCTTTTGTCTATTAAAATAAAATATTGCGGCATAAGAAAATCAAAAGTTGACTATGAAAATTTGAGCATCTAGTTGGCGCAGAAAATGTTTGACAGTGTCATCTGAAAGCTCACGTCGAGATATATACAGAGTTTGTCAAATGGAAGAAATGTTTCTTATTTTTATGCGTTTTAATGTTCTGGAAAAGAAATCTGAAAAGCATATCTTGCATAGTTCCTGAAATATCGCTGAAAACCCGAAAAAGTGCACTTTACTTTTCCTTTTATATATTTTTTTACTTTTGAAGGAAATTTTACGATTTTTTTTAAATTATCGATTTTTAGTGGTAAAAATATCAGATTACCCATGTGTTATACATGGTTGATATCGGAATTTTTCGCTCTTTTGAATGCTATTAAAATCCAATATTGCGGCCATAATAAAATCAAAAGTTGACTATGAAAATTTGGGCATCTAGTTGGCGCAGAAAATGTTTGACAGTGTTGTCTGAAAGCTCACGTCGAGACATATACAGAGTTTGTCAAATGGAAGAAAAGTTTCTTATTTTCATGCGTTTTTATGTTCTGGAAAAGAAATCTGAAAAGCATATCTTGCATAGTTCCTGAAATATCGCTGAAAACCGAAAAAGTGCACTTCCCTTTTCCTTTTTAACTTTCTTACTTTTGAAGGAAATTTTACGAATGTTTTTTTTTAAATTATCGATGTTGATGGTAATTAATGTCAGATTACCCATGTGTTGAAATCGGACGATTTTTTTGTTCTTTTGAATGCTATTAAAATCCAATATTGCGGCCATAAGAAAATCAAAAGTTGACTATGAAAAAGCTCATCTCAAAGCTCACGTCGAAAAATGTAAGAGTGCCAAGTTTAGTAAAATTTCCTTCAAAAGTAAAAAAAGTTATAAGAGGAAACGGAAAGTGCACTTTTTCAGTTTTTCAGCGATATTTCAGGAACTTCCAGTTTCATTGTCAGCCTTCAAATATCATTTGTAACTTTTCTGCTGCTCAATGTTTCTGTTTATTTGTTTACTGATATCTAATTTAATTCGAACCCAGAACATCCATATTAGTAAGAAAGGAAGCATCTAGTTAGCGCAGAAAATGTTTGGCAGTGTCATCTGAAAGCTCACGTTGAAAAATGTAAGAGTGCCAAGTTTCGTAAAATTTCCTTCAAAAGTAAAAAAGTTATAAAAGGAAAAGGAAAGTGCACGTTTTCAGTTTTTCAGAGGTATTTCAGGAACAGTGCAAGATATCCCGGATTTCGTTTCAGTATATTGAAAGGCACAAAAAATGAGAATCTTTTATCCCATTTGACCAACTCTGTATACATTTCTGTTTAATAGATCCTAATGGTGGGCGTCGTAAAAGTGACCACCCTGTATACAGTAATATCTTTTTGCAAATTTACAACATGCATTCCGTTTAAAATCGGCCTGTTCTGAGGCAATTCGCTAATACACTTTCCCAAGAAGGTTTTTTTTAAATTTTAATAAAATTAATTTTATAAATTTAAGAATATGTATCAATTGTTTGCAAATTTACAACTTACATTCAGATTAAAATCGTCCTCTAAAACCACCACAGTAAAACCCCACTGTAAAATTTCCTTCAAAAGTAAAAAAGTTATAAAAGGAAAAGGTAGTGCACGTTTTCAGTTGTTCAGCGGTATTTCAGGAACTGTGCAAGATATCCCGGATTTCGTTTCAGTATATTGAAAGGCACAAAAAATGAGAAACTTTTATCCCATTTGACCAACTCTGTATATATTTCCGTTTAATAGATTCTAGAGGTGAGCGTCGAAAAAGTGACCACCCTGTATACAGTAATCTCTTTTTGCAAATTTACATGCATTCCGTTTAAAATCGATCTGTTCTGAGGCAATTCGATAATTCACTTTGCCAAGAAGGTTTTTTAAATTTTTAATGAAATTAATTTTATAAATTTGAGAATATGTATAAAATTTGTTTGCAAATTTACAACTTACATTCAGATTAAAATCGTCCTGTAAGATTCACCATTGTAAAACCAAAATTTACACATGTAATTTTCTATGATGTATTTATAAAAAATGCAGTGGTAATAAATGGAAGAAGCAATCGAATTTCTAAGTAAACTTATTATTGTACCATACAAAGTACTTTCCACTGGATATGTTCCTAACCATCTCTATGTAATTGAGGCTATCAGAGCAAGAGTTAATTTTGTTTGGCTTAAATTACTTTCCGCAAGTTTCATGAATTAACAGGTTTTGTATTATAATGGTCAGTGAAAAAATGTATAGACTATTTTTTTTTTTAATATTACAGTAAAGTATTGTTGATGGCTATTCTAAGCAATTCATAGTAAATTTTTACGAAACAAATTCTTCGAACGCATTTTTTTTAACAATGTATAAAAACTGAAATAGGAAATAAAAGGACTTCATGGAATATTTTTTCAATAATTGATCTTTAAAGTTGATATTTAGATTGTGTTTTTATTCCAAAAGACATATTTTGAATGTCTAGTTAACCTCAAGCCTGATGCTTAAAAAAATCCATTTAGACACTAACGTATTACATAAATAGCTATTATTTGGAAATTTGATGTTATTTTGAATTATTTAAAAAAGCCTTAAAATTTAAAAAAAATGCAGTAGTAATAAATGGAAGAAGCAATCGAATTTCTAAGTAAACTTATTATTGCACCATTCAAAATCCTTTCCACTGGATATGTTCCTAACCATATCTATGTAATTGAGGCTATCAGAGCAAGAGTAAAATGTACCCAAAATTTACACCATGTAATTTTCTATGTATGATGCATTTATAAAAAGTGCAGTGGTAATAAATGGAAGAAGCAATCGAATTTCTAAGTACACTTATTATTGCATCATACAAAGTCTTTTTCACTGGATATGTTCCTAACCATCTCTATGTAATTGAGGCCTGTTGAGGCCATATGTAATTGAGGTCTATTAATTGTAATTAAATGAAAGAATTTACCCACAAAACGTAAATATTCCAAATAAAATTATTTTTTAAATCTACAGAGCACATTCTTAGCATTTAATGCATTTGCAACATATATTTATTAACTAACCAATGGTTTAAAGTATCTTGACTTATGAAAAAGAGTATGAGGTTCAAGAAAATCGCATTTAACTCTTGCTGCTGAGTTAGGCCACTATTGCTCTCATGGTCTCAATTGTGTTAAAATATTTGACGATGTGCAAAATCCACGCAAAAGAACACATGTCCATGATATATTCATAAAGAGTTAATGGTTTTTTCTTGTAGGATTTCCTGAACTAAATCTGAATTTAGGCAAAAAATATGTTGTCCTGTAGTAAATCCATAGGAAAGTACAATCTTCCAAGCAATGGAAAACCTACGATGAGCCAAAGCTAAAAAATACTACCTGTTTACTGGACATATGTGGTTTTGCTCCACATTTTTCAGAATATTACCCCAAGAAAAAAAAACTGCGATGAGTCAAAGTTAAAATATAAAACGTTTATTGGACATGTGTGGTTTTGCATGGACGCACCTCATTTTTCAGAATGTTACCCCCAAAAAAAAATTCGGCCGGCGCCCATGTGTATGTATGTGCCTCATACATGCATTCATACATACATACATTTATGCATGCATCCTAAACAGTACCGATAATTGTATTATTGCCGTTTCCTTGTAAACCACCGGATTATATATTTCCACGTCCGATCAATACCAAGCAAAGCAGAAACTGCACATATAACAGGTTTCGCAATGACGATAAGTTTGCTTTAACTTGAAGTTGCTTTAACTTGAAGTTACTTTAAGACGTAGTACTCAAAGCCAGTTTCATAATGAAATTGATAGTATGTCGGCTTTAAATAAAATTGCATTTACTCATTTTTCGGTCATTTAAATAACGCTTGAAAATTCTTTGAATAAAAGCAGAGAATTTTAAGGTTTAAAGCAACTTTAAGTTACACTATGATCGTATGCAACTAACGGCTAAAGTAAGGGAAAAAGAAAAAAAACGGCTAAAGCCAATTTTATTTTAGAGTAAAAATGAAGTTCCGTATGAATCTGGCTTAAAAATATTAGAAGTATGATTTTTTGGCATACACTATCAGATCAATCTGTTCTAACCACAATTATTATCAGCTCTTGAAAACGAGAGTGATGTAACTATTTTTTTTAAATTCTATTATTATTATTTATTTATTATTTATTTATTTATTATTAGAAAAGTCCGGAAATATACAAGGAATGTTATCTCTTGAATATTTCTGGACTTACCTGAATTATTTAAAAAAACTGAGTTACACAACTCTGGTTTTAAACGGCTCCTACATTCATTACGTCAACATTTCGAGTACTCTGTCACTGAAATGGACAGTTACAGTATTATTCATAAAAAATTAAACCGTGATTTAGAGGTGTTTTACAAAGGGTTGCCATGGTTACTAAGCTTAAACCACCGATAAACCGCGGCCTAAATTTTGATGAATAACACTGTTATAGTCCATTGTAGTTCATTGAGTAGTCGGTTTATAGCTCAAATCTAACTTTTGAGTTAGACGACGTACTAGAGTACGAGAGCTTACAGAGAAGTCGATTTGTAGTCCATTGTAGTTCATTGAGTAGTGGGTTTATATCTCAAATCTAACTTTTCAGTTAGACGACGTACTAGAGTTCGAGTGCTTACAGAGAAGTCGATTTGTAGTCCATTGTAGTTCATTGAGTAGTCGGTTTATAGCTCAAATCTAACTTTTGAGTTAGACGACGTACTAGAGTACGAGAGCTTACAGAGAAGTCGATTTGTAGTCCATTGTAGTTCATTGAGTAGTCGGTTTATAGCTCAAATCTAACTTTTGAGTTAGACGACGTACTAGAATACGAGAAGGAGAGCTTACAGAGAAGTCGAAGAGAAAGAGAAAGAGAAAGAAAAGAGAAGAGAAGAAAAAGAAGAAGAGAAGAGAGAAGAACAGAAGAGGGCATAAAGTAGGTTGTAGGTACTGTAATTGTATCATGTAATGCAACCCAATGTGCACACAATCATACAAAAATGGACGAATTTACTGCCGATTTCTCTTAATTTACCAACGATTTTAGGAGAGAAAAAAATTGTATGTTTCAACACTACAATCATATTAAAATATTTTAATTTTGCAATAATTGTTAACACACATGTATTAATTGGTTGTCTGCAATATTTACATACTTAAGGTTAGAATGTGCACTGCAAATACAAATGTCACGATAAAAATCACGAGAACAATATTTGGATTCCTAACTTGAACCCGAAATTCTGACATACTTATTGAAAGATCTTGACATACAAAATTTATGCAGCCGCATTCTGTTTGACTTATCAAATTCATTAAATAATAATTACCATTTGAAATTAATTTCTGCACTCCCCTGTTAATTGCTTTACTGATTACTTGCCCGTATCAGAGCTTTGATATTGCGGAAACTAAAGGGCAATAAATTCCCACTCTTTGAGGATTGATGGTAAAATTAAATCGGACGTAAGGTAAAGGTTATTAATTTTGTTTGGCTTAAATTACTTTCCGCAAGTTTCATGAATTAACAGGTTTTGTATAATAATGGTCAGTGAAAAAAATTATAGACTTAAAAAATTTAATTTAATTTTTTTAACATTACTGTATTAGTATTATCTGTAGTATATCACTTAATATTAAGTATTTTACTTTCCGCAAGTTTCATTAATTAACAGGTTTTGTATAATAATGGTCAGTGAAAAAAATTATAGACTATTGTTTTAACAATACTGTATTAGTATTATATGTACTATATCACTCAATATTAAGTATTATTGGTGTTGCTGATGGCAATTATACGCAATTCATTTTTTTTACGAAACAAATTCTTCAAACGTATTTTTTTTTAACAATGTATAAAAACTGAAATAGGAAATAAAAGGACTTCATGGAATATTTATTCTATAATTGATCTTTAAAGCTGATGTTTAGATTGTGATTTTAGTTTCCAAAAGACATATTTTGAATGTCTAGTTAACCTCAAGTCTGATGCTTAAAAAAATCCATTTAGACACTAACGTATTACATAAATAGCTATTATTTGGAAATTTAATGTTAATTTGAATTGTTTAAAAAATGCTTAAAATTATTTTTTCGAGCAATTTACATTCAATGAAATGCTCATTAGAAGAAATCACCTTCAAGAATAATAGACTAATACTAGATAGTAAATAAATAATAGAACAATAAACAATTTTTTTTAATATTACAGTAAAGTATTATTTATGTTGCTGATGGATATTCTACGTTATTCACAGAAAAAATTTACGAAACAAATTCTTCGAAAGTATTTGTTTTAAACAATGTATGAAAACTGAAATGGGAAATAAAAGGACCTCACGAAATATTTTCTCTACAATCCAAATTTTAATTTGATATTTAGATTGTCATTTAAGCTTCCAAAAGACATATTTTGAATGTCTTGTTAACCTCAAGTCTGATGCTTAAAAGAACCCATTTAGACACTAACTTATTACAAAAACTGCTATGGCTATTATTTGAAAATTGAATGTCATTTTGAATTTTGTAAAAAATTCTTAAAATTATATTTTCGAGCAATGAATATTCAATGAAATGAACATTAGTATAAATCACCTTCAAGTATATTATTTTCAGAAATGTTGTTTTCGATGAACGAGTCGATTACAATTCTATGCACTTTTAATCTCTTCATTCGTATAATTATATAATTTTTTTTAAATTATTTTATTGATTGAATTTTAACAAGAATGGTACCATTTACAACAATTTTCAAGCACTGTAATTTTTGTGAGGAATTTACTTTCATGTGGAATGCAATTCTATGTACTTTTAATCTCTTTAATTCTTATTATTACATGATTTTTTTAAATTATTATTACTTGATTGATTGGATTTTATCAAGAATGGCACCATTCACCATTATTTTTATGCACTGTAATTTTTGTGAGGAATTTACTTTCGTTCAAACTATTTCACTATTTCATCCTTAATTACTAATTAATGAGTGGCTTATATGAGTTAGCCTTGCTGTTAGAGCAACATTTATTATTGATAATGTCTTATGTGCGAAGTTATGAGGTACATCTTAATTTATGTACGAAGTGCATTAATTATGAAGAATACTTAAGAGCAGTCTATTTCGATGTTGCGAGGAAAGTTCCACCATCGATCTTACCCTTAATTACCTAATTATGAATTATTGATTCGGTATTATTAGTTTACCTCATATGTTACATGTGTGTACTAAATTAATCATTTCTTAACGAATTTAATTCTGAGTGCAAATTTGCAAGATGCCCCTTAATTGATGGTACAATAATACATTATTTAATAAAAATCAAATTCCAATGGTCATATATACCAGAAATTTCAAAGTTTGGACTATTTTTTTAATAATTTGTGGATTGACGGTACTCTATCGATTTTTTGATTATCTACAATTCATTCAATTTATCATCAATTGATTCGTGTATAACAATTGATTTGTGGATTACTTAACATTATTTTATGGGTTATCTTTTATTTACTATTATGGGGAATATGTGGATTGAAAGTTTTTAATCGATTTTTTAATTATCTTCCATTCATTCGTGGATTTGTGGATATCTCATAATAAGTAAAATTTCATTGAAATAGTCGGATAATTTAGATATACAGGGTGAGTTTTTATTTCATTTTAAGCATCGGGATATAGGAAACCATTAAACATTGAAATTCTGTTAAATGACGAAAGAGTTAAAAAATAACGAGAAAAAAAATAGCTTGAGTATTACAAACTTTTGTTTTAATGGCAGTCATAATTGGCTTTGATATTTTTAAAAAGGACATTATGTCTCTTAATAACGATATAAGGTTTGCTATACTTACTTTCATAAATATATGAGATGCAGGAATTTTCGTTGTAAATTTGAATAGAATTTAGTATAATTAGAATAGAAAAATTAATAGAATTCTCGTAGTAAGAGGGAAAAAAAGATTCCCTGGAAAACTCTGTTTTTGCTACTCTCAATAATACAAATAGTCCTGTTTATTTGTCAAAGTTAGTAATGATTGTCAAAAAATAATTTTCGAAGATCGCCTTCATTTATCAAAGTAAGTATAGCAAACCTTGTATCGAAATAAAGAGAAAAAATTGGAAATTGGAAAATGCAGGAATTTTCGTTGTATAATTTGAATAGAATTTAAGTATAATTAGAATAGAAAAATTAATAGAATTCTCGTAGTAAGAGGGAAAAAATTATTCCCTGGAAATCTCTTTGATCTTTCTTTGATACCAATTTTTCCGACATTCATCTGTTTACGAAAATATAAATGACCTTGAAACTTCGACTTCAAATTTCTGGAATTAGCTGGCAATCCATTTGTATTACCTAAGTTTATTTGTCCTTGCGTACTTTCGAGACATTGAAGGACTTGTCCTGTCGTACATCCTTTGTCTGATCTTTACGTCACGTAATTATTGGGGCAATTAATCTTTGCGCGCAAGCATAATTAACTTTGCAACTTCAAATTTCTGGCATTAATTTCGCTGCTGATAACTCAGTTGTATCGTCGCCGCTGGCGGGGCTTTCGGTGCAAACTTGGGGAAAGCGAAAGCGTAATAAAGTTTCAGTGTTTAATGGAATCCATAGCTGTAATGTGCACGGAGCCGGGCGTTATTTAATAAACATTATTAACGTTGTTACACACAATGACATTTTCCGGCCCTGGCGGACATGAATCCTGCCGCGATGTAATTCGTCGCTCCGTTCGCTACGCCGGCACGGAAAATTTGTAATTTAATTTCACAAAAAAAAACATTTTGAATATGTTCAAAAGGTACGCGAGAAATTTATCACGTTTGCTGTAGCTTTACTACTACAGAAAAGTAATGAAAAATGACTGCAGCAATGCGTTTCTGTAATAATGTAGTATTTGTATCAGTAGTGGGATATAGTGATATATCCGAGTATCAAAGATTTCACTATGAGACGTACAAGAACGTAAGTGTTATAATACGGCCACATCCCATCCATCCGACATCACATAACATCACATCCATGTGATATACACAATTTTATCTACGACTTCCCTTTTTTTTAATTTTTGTTGTGCCAAAGACCTAACGGTATTTTACTATAATTATTACAATCTGATCAAAGATGTAAATGTATCGCTATGTGTAATGAATTCCTTACATCACTATTCTGACAAAGTGTGGTAATGAATTCATTACATCACTAGTGTGGTAATGCGTTCATTACATCACTGGTGTGGTAATGGATTCATTACATCACTAGTGTGATAATGAATACATCACGTGACGCAAAAAAATGTCTATAAACGGCGTTCACTGGTCCACCTGCAAGTTTCGCTCTCATCCCGTTTCAGTGACGTCTTTTGCAACGCGGCATTGGTCCCAATTCCTATTAATAATGCGATGCACGTCTTATCCAATTCATTTGGCTTCGATCTGGGGATCATTCGATGCCGTGGGTGGCGTCATCGCCCGAGGAACTCCTGGCGACTTGCGTCAGTTGGGGCGAGCCGAACACGTTGGAGCCAGTTGACCCGAATTAGGTCCTTTGACAATTGATCCTCGGGTCAATTGGGGCTGCACCGATGTGCGTGCGAGATACTGTCTCGTCTCCGATTGTATTTATAGTGTGGGAATCTCCCGTTAATCAAACGCCAGCGGCGAATTGATTTAATCGCCGTTTGTGGCTGACGCCTTTCACAGAAGCAATTTAGAATCACTAGCAAATGCAAAGCATTCAAACATTTTTGATCGATTTAATTATTATGCTGTGGCCATTACATTTTCCATCGTGTCATTGAAAGATCAACGCTTAATTGCTTCAATTTTGAGAGCTTAATGCTCTATTGATCAAAAGAATAAAGAATCCAGTATCAATGTATCTACTGAAGATAACCGCCTGGTGGTAGAAATGTGAATTTATTCTAAAAAACAAATATCGTGAAAAAGAAATTTCCACTTCCTTTTTATCAAAAGAATTAAGTTTTTTACGACATTTTCATATCAAATATGGAAAAACTAGAAGAGCTTTGAGTTATACCACAATTTGAGAGAAATGGACAAAAATCTTGGGCTATTTTCGAATACAGTTTGGAATGTTATAATATAATTTTCACAAAAATTGTATTCAAAAAAGTATTTCTCCATCATAAATTTGTAACATTTCTCAGTTGTGGACTTGAAAAATTTGTTCTTATAAACCTGGATATTATAGACAAATTTTTCAGTTCTGTGAAGTATTTAAAACGAAACACTCTGTATATAATTACGTTTGCAGATCAAAGGCAACTCCTAGCAAACGTGCAATTTCGGTTTACAACTTAAATTTTAGTAACGGGCTGTTTTGCGTACATAATTCAGTCTATTTTAGTACTCAATTGGTGGTGATTTCAGAGTAATTGTGTCATGCGTAAGCAAAGAACGACTTCTGGGGATTTCGCGTAACTCTAGCTGGTTTGTATACAAGCCATTTATTTGGGTATTGAGCAAGCACATCAATATATTCAGAAAACCTATATTTACCAAGCCTACACGCAAACAAATTTACAATTTTTGAATAAAACCATTTTTACTTCAATTAATGTATTGATTTCGAATTCAAAATTTTAAAACAAATTTGCGTTTCTGTTGATTATTTTTGAAAAAGTATGTATGTTGTGTGCCTTCTCAAGTCTCAAATAATTTCTCAAATAAACAAGTCTCAAATCTCTGACACAAAAAAATACAGGGTGAGTTTTTTTTTTCATTTTAAGCATTGGGATCTCGGAAACCACAAGACATAGAGATTCGGTTAAATGAGAACAGAGTTGTCGTTTTAAGACCTTATGCAAGATATGCATTATATTATTGTTAATAAAGATGTATTATTATTATTATTATTGTTTTTTTTTAAATACCACAGTTATTCAGGATTAATACTAACTTTATTTTTTTTAAATGGTGGTTATAGTTGGCTTTGACATTTTTAAAAAAGACATTTTTTTCTCTTTTTTGCTATACAAGGTTTGCTATACTTACTTTGATAAATGAAGGCGATCTTCGAAAATTATTTTTTGACAAATATTACTAACTTTGACAAATAAACAGGACTATTTGTATTATTGAGAGTAGCAAAAACAGAGTTTATTTCTTTGATACCAAGTAAGTATTGCAAAGGCAAATTATATTAACTATAACTTATGTAGGTCTATTAGGTTATAAATATTCCAAAAACCTTAGCATCTGGTTAATCGTTGTTTAGTTCTGGGACTTAATCTTAATTTTAGATCTAAACTAAATCTTACTCTGGATATAACCCAGTTTTTTTTTTAAATATGAACAACTTTAGCTTAGAAAAAGGAAACGTAAAAAAATCGAGTTTTTTTCTGTTTTTGAGACATGAAAACTATTTGTAAGTATACAACAGTGATTTGGGTTTATAAAATGGCAACGTCAGAAACTTCTGTAGTTTTCCATTATATTGGAAAATATGAACAACTTCAGCTTAGAAAATGGCAACACAAAGAACTGTTTCTTATTTTTTCATGTTTTTGATAAATGTTTTTTTTTTTGTCAGTATACAACATCAGAACTGTGATTTGGGTTTATAAAATAGCAACGTCGGAAACTTCTGTAGTTTTCCATTATTTTGGAAAATATGAACAACTTCAGTTTAGTGGAAACCTAAAGAACTTTTTCTTATTTTTTCCTGTGTTTGAAAAATGATTTAATGTTGTTAGTTTTGGGGCTTAATCTGAATCTTAGTTCTAAACTAAATCTTACTCTGCATATAACCCAGTGGCGCCCATATTCTAAATTTTATTACATTATCGCAAATAATGTATTATCGCATTGCTACATTTCAATTTCGATTTAATTTATTATTAAATATATTGTTCTCTGGAAATTCTTTAATTTTTGTTTAGGAACATGTACAACTTTCGTTTAAGCCATTTTTAAGAAAATGACATTCAAAATTTCCCGAATCTGTTTATAGTTCCGATTGTTTCCTAAAATGTGCAACATCAGAACTGTCATTTGGGCTCATAAAATGGCAACGTGCGAATCTTCTGCAGTTTTCCATATTTTTTTCGGAAATATGAACAACTTTAGCTTAGAAAATAGAAACACAAACAAAAATTCTATTATTTTTCAGTTTTTGAGAAATGAAAACTTTTTGTAAGTATACAGTATCACAACTGTGATTTGGGTTTATAAAATGGCAACGTGAAAAATTTCTGTAGTTTTCCATTTTTTTGGAAAATATGAACAACTTCAGCTTAGTAAATGGAAACACAAAGAACTTTATTTTTCTTCCCGTTTTTGAAAAATGATCTTTTTTGTAAGTATAAACATCATCACAACTGTGATTTAGGATTATAAAATGGCAACGTCAGAAACTTCTGTAGTTTTTCATTCGTTTGGAAAATATGAACAACTTCAGCTTCGAAAATGGCAACACAAAGAACTTTATCTTATTTTTTCCTGTTTTTGAAAAATGATTTAATGTTCTTAGTTCTGCGACTTAATCTTAATCTTAGTTCTAAACTAAATCTTACTCTGGATATAACCCAGTGGCGCCTATATTCTAAATTTTATTACATTATCGCAAATAATGTATTATCACACATTGCTAAATTTCAATTTCAATTTAATTTATTGTTAAATTTATTGTTCTCTGGAAAATCTCTATTTTTTGTTTAGAAACATGTAAAACTTTCGTTTTAGCCATTTTTAAGAAAATGACATTCAAAACGTCCCGAATCTGTTTTTAGTTTTATTGTTTCCGAAAATGTGCAACATTAGAACTGTCATTTTTTCCTGTTTTTGAAAAATGATTTAATGTTCTTAGTTCTGCGACTTAATCTTAATCTTAGTTCTAAACTAAATCTTACTCTGGATATAACCCAGTGGCGCCTATATTCTAAATTTTATTACATTATCGCAAATAATGTATTATCACACATTGCTAAATTTCAATTTCAATTTAATTTATTGTTAAATTTATTGTTCTCTGGAAAATCTCTATTTTTTGTTTAGAAACATGTAAAACTTTCGTTTTAGCCATTTTTAAGAAAATGACATTCAAAACGTCCCGAATCTGTTTTTAGTTTTATTGTTTCCGAAAATGTGCAACATTAGAACTGTCATTTGAGCTTATAAAATAGCAACGCGAGAATCTTCGGCTGTTTTCTATATTTTTTTGGAAAATATGAATAACTATAGCTTAGAAAATGGAAACATAAAAAAAATCTTGTGTTTTTCTGTTTTTGAGAAATAAAAACTTTTTGTAAGTATACAACATCACAACTGTGATTTGGGTTTATAAAATGGCAACGTGAGAAACTTCGGTAGTTTTCCATTCTTTTGGAAAATATGAACAACTTCAGCTTCGAATATGCCAACACAAAGAACTTTTTCTTATTTTTTCTTGTTTTTAATAAATGATGTTTTTTTGTCAGTATACAACATCAGAACTGTGATTTGGGTTTATAAAATGGCAACGTCAGAAACTTCTGTAGTTTTCCATTTTTTTTGAAAATATGAACAACTTTAGCTTAGAAAATGGAAACACAAAGAATTTATTCTTAGTTTTTCCTGTATTTGATTTTTTTTTGTCAGTATACAACATCAGAACTGTGATTTGGGTTTATAAAATGGCAAGATCCGAAACTTTTGTAGTTTTCCATTTTTTTGGAAAATATGAACAACTTCAGCATAGAAATGGCAACACAAAGAACTTTTTCTTATTTTTTCCTGTTTTTGAAAATGATTTAACGTTGTTAATGTAATGTTAATAAGTCCCAGAACTATTATTCTTAATTTTAGTTCTAAATTAAATCTTATTCTGGATGTTACCTAGTGGGGCCCATATTCAAAATTTTATTATATTATCGCAAATAATGTATTATCACACATAGCTAAATTTCAATTTCAATTCACTTTATTGTTAAATTTATTGTTCTCTGGAAATTCTTTAGTTTTGTTTAGAAACAAGTAAAACTTTCGTTTAAGCCATTTTGAAGAAAATGACATTCAAAACTTCACGAATCTGTTTTTAGTTTCTATTGTTTCCGAAAATGTGCAACATCAGAACTGCCAGTTGAGCTTATAATATGGCAACGCGAGAATCTTCTGCAGTTTTAAATAATTTTTTGGAAAATATGAACAACTTTAGCTTAGAAAATGGAAACATAAAAAAAATAGCTTTTTTCTGTTTTTGAGAAATGAAAACTTTTTTAAGTATACAGCATCGCAACTGTGATTTGGGTGTATAAAATGACAACGTGAGAAACTTCTGTAGTTATCCATTCTTTTGAAAAATATGATGAACAACTTCATCTTAGAAAATGGCAACACAAAGAACTTTTTCTTGGGATTTGGGTGATTTGGGTATATAAAATGGGAACGTGAGAAACTTCTGTAGTTTTGCATTTTCTTGGAAAATATGAACAACTTCAGCTTAGAAAATGGCAACACAAAGAACTTTTTCTTAATTTTTCCTGTTTTTGGAAAATGAAAACTGTTTTTCAGTATACCTATAAATAGCTACAGTTTATGAAATTTGCAACATAAAAAACTTATTACAGTTTATTTAGAAAATGGCACGTGGAAAATTCTGTAATTATTTTTGATTAAATGTTTACCAATTAATATCCCGCAAACTTTGGTTTATATAGCTGATCTCATGCGATAAACTTCGGATAAATCGCCGCTCATTACGGGAAACTGCGTCTCGTACCAACCATAAACTAGCTCAAGTGCGGCCCACGCAGGGCAATGAACGCACTCGGTTTTTCCATTTCCCAAAGGGGTTATCGCGGGCACATCTGCAGACAAGGACAAACGGGGTCGCTGACCCTAAGCATCCCTAACGTTGTTATTTGCCTAGTCCGAGGACGTGATTAAAGCGAGTGCCCTGTAATTTGCACGTGCACTAAATCAGACTGAATCAGACTGTCTCGATTCACTCATGAGTGGAATTATACGGAGCCATTTGCATAGATTTCATGGAAAGTGGAAAATTTTCCAGTCCTGATATTTTTTTTAAATACATGAATCGTGTTATCGATTCTAACGTGTGGTATTATTTTTCCCATCTTATAAATCTTATAGCGACATTTATGTAAAATAGAGTGCCGTTGCAAAAACAAAAGCTAGCGATAGACGCCTGGAAGGACTCGACTCCAGAAAATTAAATTTATAGTAGAACTAAATAATGTTTGAATGCCACGATGGACAATTTTTATCAAAAACTGGCCCTAAATATGGTTTTGATAATTGAATTGAAAAGTTATACTCGTTTTGTATCAATTATCGATACCATATTTAGGGCCAGTTTTTGATAAATATTGTCCATTGGTTAGTTGCCACAATTGACTATTGTTTCGACTTTCTCCTCCAGTCATTGTCATATTATAATTTAAAAAAAGTTACAACTTTTACTACCTTGGATTAATTTTATCCGTTGGTTAGTTTCCATGACTATGTTTGGGTATGCACTGTTTTTATTTAATTAAAGTTAATCCGAGACTGTAAGACTAAGACTTACATTATCACAAAGTAGATAGCGTACGGTAATTAACTTGATAATAATCTACCACGGATAACAGCCTCCAGGATTAATTACAAAAATGTTTAATTACTTATTTTTAATTCATATTGCGCCACACGGCGATGAGGAAATTGCAAAAGTTTAAATCAACAGCACAGCGAGTTTCCATGTGCACAAATATTATCCGAGTTTACTTTGGTATTAAGTAAGCAAGCCTCTAAATTAAATTAATAGCTGGAATTAATTTAAAAAAATAGCGGAAACTTAATTGGAGCCAACATTTCTTGGGTTACAAGGGTGCTCCCTTCGCGTTCTGGAACGCACGTTTCAGAAGCCTTCCGCAGTGACGAATCGATGCCCTCGATTTTCACTGCGGACGTTTGTTGAGGCGTCTCCGGGCGTCGCGACGCCGTTCCCTTTTCGCGAATTAATGCATTCATTGAACCCGAAGGCGGAAAAAAAAATGGAACAGGGAGCAGTTCAATTGTCCTGTCAAAGAGTTGAGGAAATTTAATTAAATTTGAGCAAGACGTGAATAATATACTTTATTGTCGTGGATTCTTGAATTGTACAAACGAGAAAGTTCACATTAAACCATTAAAATGGTTTTTATAAAAAAATAAATTTTACTAGTTCTAAAATTTAGTTGTTTTATTTTATGCCAATATTTCTAAAACTTTAGGTTCAGTTATGAAGGGGCCATACCATAGAAGGATGATAATATAAGTAGGTAAAACTGTGCTCCTTCTGCACCAATGAACCCAATATACATTTCGATTAAAATCTCGAATAAAATCTCGATTAAACTCGCTCAAATGAAACCCGCAGGCGGAAAAAATGGGGCAGGGAGCAGTTCAATTGTCCTGTCAAAGAGTTGAGGAAATTTAATTAAATTTGAGCAAGACGTGAATAATATACTTCATTGTCGTGGATTCTTGAATTGTACAAACGAGAAAGTCACGTTAAACCATTAAAATGGTATTTAAAAAATAAAAAAATTACTAGTTCTAAAATTTAGTTCATTTTATGCCAGTATTTCTAAAACTTTAGGTTTATTTATGAAGGGGCCAGACCATAGAAGGATGATAATATAAGTAGGTAAAACTGTGCTCCTTCTGCACCAATGAACCCAATATACATTTCGATTAAAATCTCGAATACAATATCGATTAAACTCGCTCAAATGAAACCAGAACGGTTGACAGAAATTATTTAAAAATATCAAAATTTGAAAGTAATATTCGAAATCTTCGTAGAGAAAACTAAACATTTTATAGTATACATCTAAGATTTAGCAGAAATCTTTGATGTTTGGAAAAATTGAAACTTAACCGTAATAATTAAAATTTTAACAGAAATAAGAGATAATATTACATAAATGAACCTAAAAAGTTGTGTTTTGTTATAAGTCTCACAGATTATCGAGACATTGCCTTTCTAAAATTCCTAAAATTTACTAAAGTTGACAGCAATTATTGATATGTTGATAGTAGAAATATTATAAACAATATAAATAATAATTAAACGTTTCTTAGTAAACTTCAAAATTTCGTAGACAAAACTTAACACTTAAAAGTCAACGTACAAAACTTAACGATAATATTACATAAATGAGCCTTAAAAGTTGTGAAAAAAAATTCAAGATTACCGAGATATTGACTTTTCAAAATTCCTAAAATTTACTGAAGTTGACAGAAATATTTGACATTTTGATAGTGGAAATATTATAATCAATAAGTAAAAATTTTAAGTCATAGTAAATTTCGAAATGTACGTAGAGAAAACTAAACATTTGAAAGTCATCATTAAAAATTTAGCAGCAATCTAAGTCTGAAGGATTGAAAATTTGACAAAAATAACTAAAACTTTGACACAAATAATTAATAAAATTACACAAATATTACGAAATTTCACAGTAATAAACGAAATTTTTATAATAATCTTTAAAATCCCGGGAGTGCAAAAAACCCACCAACCTTCTAAATTTTTGAAATGTTGACAGAAAAAAGTCCTTGTTTAATAGTTATAACTAAAATTTATTAAAATTAACAGCAATTACTGACATTTTGCTAGTAAATATTAAGATTTTGACAGAAATATTTAAAAAAAATCAAAATTTGACAGTAATCTTAGAAATGTTCATGGGGAAAACTGAAAATTTTATACTATTCATCAAAAATTTAACAGAAATCTTTGAAATTTTGAAAACGTGAAACTTTGATAGAAATAATTAACATGTTGACAGAAATAATTGATTATATGACATAAATAAACCAAATAGTGATTTGTTGTAATCTTCCCAGATTTATTTATTTATATTCTTGTCAATGATTTCGTCGTGGACAATTACAGATTATCAAATTATTGCCTTTTTCAAATTCCAATAGATTTTTAACGCAAATCTTCTGGATATCTTCTGGACGAAGTGTATGATGTATATAAATGCCATTCAGTGGAATTAATCATTGAATGAATTTACATACTTTACTAAGCAAAATGAGCATCAATATATCAGGGGAATAGTTTATCAGAAATGTGACGTCGAAACTTTTACATTTTTTAAGAATAATTACAAGTTAATGCACAATTCAAAAATCGAAATAAAATAAATATATCAAAATATTTTTGAAACAATTGATATTGTAAAATGACATCATAAGCATAATTAATATCAACAACAAATTGAACTAATATTAATACTCAGCTTTTCGAGATATTCCCAATAAAATACGAACTATATTTGATAATACCACCAAAATAAGAATATCTCAAGAATTGATACTACATTCTACTAATTTCAACAGCCAAAATTAATAGTAATATAAGTGTATTATTATCATTATTATCAACATCATTGTCATTATCATTGTCATTATCATTGTCATTATCATTGTCATTATCATTGTCATTATCATTGTCATTATCATTGTCATTATCATTGTCATTATCATTGTCATTATCATTGTCATTATCATTATCATTTACATTATCATTGTCATTATCATTGACATTATCATTGGCATTATCATTATTATTATTATAATTATTATCATTGTCTATATTATTATCATTATCATTAATAATTGTTTTGTGGTACGTTAATTTTTGGGATACCGCACAGAACCAAATGTTTGCGAAAATCACAGAAAGACAAATAAAAAACCAAATTATCTCAGAGGAAGAATATTAATTCAATTAGGTATACTAATTTATGATTGAATATCAACAGTCCAAAAGTCCAAAAATCGTTCCAGGGATATGTCCCTTGTATATTTCTCGACTTCTCTGATTTAAAAATGGACTTACACCACTCTGGTTTCCAACGGTTCAAATTGAGTCAGATCGATGGTTTGCATATCTTCCAGCCTCTAGTCAGATTTATGGGTTGCATATCTAAATGCGCCATACCATATAAGGATGATAATATAAGTAGGTAAAACTGTGCTCCTTCTGCCCCATTCAACCCAATATAGATTTCAATTAAAATCTCGAAAATTTGTAACAATACTGCGAAAAGTCACAATTCTGCTTGCAAAGCATGTTTTGCATCTGTAAAAGCACGTGAAATTTTCAACTTCCGAGTGATTTCACTCGATTTTAGTAAATAAGCCGATATTTTGTGACAATTTGTTACGATAACCTTGGAAAATCAATTTAAAAAACATGAAAAACTTAAGAACTATTTAAGACAAGGAAAACAGGAAAACAACAAAGAGGAAGACCAAGAATACAGTGGAATAGCGCAATAAAAGAAGAGGCAACAAGAAAAGGAAAGAAATAAAGGAATTAACAAAAGCTAGGGGGAAGTGGAGAGAATATTATAAAAATTAATAATGTATGCCTTACACCGAAAGGTAGATAGGCAAAGGACTAAATAAATAATATAAATTATTTATTGATTCGATTCAATTAATTCTCATTCGCCGGAGGTAATGCATTTATTTTTACCTTGAACTTTCCTATTTAATATTGATTATTGTTTTTTAATTATCATTCAAGATACACTGTCATGGGAAAGCTTTTAATGTCCCGCCTTGAACCTCCGTATTAAGTATTGATTGCGAGGATTTGTAATCGAATATTTTAATCGAGTTAATTTGCACCCTGCTTATATTTAATGAGCCATTAATGTCGTGTACAATTACTCCAGCGCGTTCCATTAACCGGCAAAATGAATCCGAGCTCCATCCCTTATTCCAAGTAACATAACCCCGGGGGTGGTTTACGCGGGGTGTTTGCTTTTGCCGCCCCACGTCTCGGCGTGATGCCGTGTAACCTATAGGAGGCTGAATATTTACGTTTATTCCATCCCGTCGCGTCTAATATAAGGTCAGGGGTGAACAAATCCAATTTACTCTTCCAACTTGATGGTGCAAGTCTACTCAATTACCCGTCGGAATATTTGTGCAGGGCGCAAAGCGCTGCAAATGTCAACTTGTCAGGTACTAGTGAATGTAAATGGTTTGCAATTTTTCGAGGGTTGTTTGCAGCTTTCAGGTAAAAATTCAATTTCGAACAGGTTTGCGTTTGCAGTTCGTTGAAAAATTAATTGAATTGCCGAAGGAAATTCCATATTTCATATTCCAGAAGATTATTTGGAATTTGCTACTAATTTTAGATCGTCGGTGGTCATTTCGAATTAATTCAAAAAAAATCGCCGGTAAGACTCATACTAGCTTTTCATATTTCTCGTGGCGATTATTCAATGCCAATTTAAACAACCATTTCGAACAGTTGTTAATAAAGTTAGGATTGCCATGATGATTTACAACCTCCGATAGGAGATGGAACTTTAAGAAGAAGAAGAATTTAAGCTTCTGATTATTTCATATTGCGCAAAATATCAGTAGACCAAGTTTCTACGAAAATAGTAAAAATCTAGAAAACATCGTTGGAACTACGAGGTTTCTACAAAAATAGTAAAAATCGAGAAAACATCGTTGGCAATCACAATTTTTTTAATATTTTATATCCGGATAAGTAGATAAAACAACACAGATTCTGGATCGCCCCCCGCGAAGATTTCGATTAATTTAATTCGCGGTATGATTCGCGTTAATCGGCTGAATTTGCGGGTAATTACATCATTAAAGTGGCGGATTCGCGTTTTAATGGGATAATCGCGACAATTATCCGTGGTACTTACACCACAATTACTCTAATTACGCCAGCTATTTGCGGGATTATTCCGCGAATTAAATTAATTGAAATCTTCGCGGGGGGCGATCCAGAATCTGTGTTGTTTTATCTACTCGGATAATTCCATAACCATTCACCCAGTGGGTAATTTGGTAATGCATGTATATAGTTCAAGTCTTAATAACTGTACATTTCTTTGTCAGTAATTCTGGTTTTTAGAATTTTTAGTACTAGATATATGACTCTTGATGCATTTGTTTGAAACAATTAAAAAAATATGTTGGCATTCAACTTTGTTTTAATTCTGTGAAACTATTAATAAAAAAGTAACAAACTAATAGCATAAAAATCTTCACGTGTTATTCGTGTTACATTTTACACGTGCGAGAAAACAGTACTTGATTAATAATACATATCCCATTTATCAAAAGCGACAATTTACTTTTAACACAAGCTTCCTGACAGTCCTGATTCTCTCACACAAACGCTCTGTCTCTCTGTGTCAATCGCACCTTCCGCGACGCAAATAAGACGTCTCACTTTAAATATAGTCGCTGAGTGTAGCCTTATAAATCTCGTGGATATTTAAAGATTCACGCTTGAGATTTTTTTTTGGCTCTGAAAACGCAAAGCGAAACGTCGGTTTATAAATACATTCATTCGTTGGTTCTTGAAAAGCGGCGGCAGGAGGCGACCAGGCGAGGGTTGTTTGCTCGATATCTGGTGCCTGACACCAGGGAGTATTAAAAGACACGTTTTTGGTGGTTTTGCAAGCTAACAAGCTTAAAATTTATAGTTAATGTTTACAGAGTTGGTACGTGGAAGGAGTTATTATTAATAATAATAATAATTTACAACAAGGCAACAAACATTTTCAAATCAATCTGCAGGCCCATGATTGACTAGGGCCAGATCATACTGAAAAATGTAAGAAACACCTGCAAACGAATTACGAACGTAACTGAACAGAAGATATTATTAAGACTGCTCACCAAACTAAGACAAGGGTTTTGCAAGCTAATAAGCTTAAAATTTAGAGTTAATGTTCACAGAGTTGGTACGTGGAAGGGGTTATTAATAATAATAATATTTTACAAGAAAGCAACAAAAATTTTCAAATCAATCTGCAGGCCCATGATTGACTAGGGCCAGATCATACTGAAAAATGTAAGAAACACCTGCAAACGAATTACGGACGGAACTGACCGGAAGACATTAAGACTGCTCACCAAACTAAGACACAAGGACAAACATCTTCACAACATGTCAAACATAAATTTATACACGATCACCAAAATCATAACCATCCAACAAGGACAAACTACGCAATAAATTTAAACAAAAACAGGACAATAGGACAATACTCGACGAATTATGTATTAAAAGACAAGACAAACGAACTACAAAACTACATCCGACAAAAACGCTTCATGAATCATATTACACTTCATAACACTCTTTTATCAAAACAATCACTCATAAATCGCATGCATGTAATGTAATATAATATAATATGTAATGTAATGTATAATGTAATGTATAATGTAATGTAACGAACTACAAAACTACATCCGACAAAAAGCTTCATGAATCGTATTACACTTCATAACACTCTGTTATCAAAACAATCACTCATAAATCACATGTATGTAATGTAATATAATATAATATGTAATGTAATGTATAATGTAATGTATAATGTAATGTAATGTTAGACAAGGCGGAAAGACCCCATGGGGTCGATAGCCCAATAAAGATTGTTTATATATTATTATGTTATTTAATAGATTTCATTTGTTATTTTATAGTATACGTTAGATAGGATTTTGTTTATAGAAAATTATACTGAATATATTAGATTTAGGGTATTTAGATATTAATGGTACGGGAAGGCGTCGAACGAGCTCTTCAGAATAGCAATCAATAAAGTGAAAATAGTCATGCTCATCGCAAACATCCGAAATCGGATATGCACATGAAGAAGAAGAAGATATTAATAGGATTACGTAGTCAAATAGGGTTCGTATAGCTAGAATTATAATTAATTAAGGGCACAATTAACGTAAAATAATTGTAATGAGTCAGTAATATGTATAAAATTCAATGGAAAATTCAACCTCATCGTACGAAGACGTTCGACATATTCGTATAGAAGCAGAAAAATACAAGGATCTCGAATATCAGATTCAAATCAGAATTGGAATTATGGTTTCACCGGTATATGGATAATTATAATCATAATTATAATTTGTTGATTCGTTGCCGTGGTTACAAACTGGATTCGGGTAGCAACTCGACAATTTACACGCTTATTTGGATCAACGTAGGCGGATTTTAACAAGCGAAAATCACTTTAACCGAGGTTTTAAAAAGGCTGAGCGCCGACAAACAATCAGATTCGCTTTAGATCCCAGAGCATCCACGTCGGTCAGAAGAGAGAAAGAAAACAGTTGTACAGAAACAAATATCGTCGAACAATAGTTGTTTACATTCACGCGTTATTCAAAAACAGTTTGATTTACGTTTTGTTATAAACAATTTCGGGACACTAATTATTTGCGTTCCAGCATCTGCAAACACTCGACGTGAACTAGGGAATCATTATTAACACGGAACAGCTGAAAGGAGTCCAAGAGGATTCAACGAGAACTTCAACCCCAAAGACGATTAAGCGAGAACGTCAACTATAGAAGAGGATCAAACGAGGACAGCAAGACTTTGAATCGAGGGAATTGGTGCCGACTTTACTGATTCGACATCTGCAACCAGGATTGCCGATCACCACTGCGTGTTGCCGCTATTCACCAGGAATATGAATATGAATCCAAGGTAGAATTTACTAAAATTACTACTCAATTGTGCGAATAATTAGGAATTTAGGGAATTATTGTTATTAAATATTGATAGCGTTAGTTTGTTAATTAGTGATAGGACTTTTGTTTCATATTGAATTAGTATAGTGTTTGTTTTGTTACCAATTATCTAAATATTTAATATTATAATAAATATTAATTAAAATTAATATTCTTTGCCTGCTATCTAATTTATTTTGATCCCACTTTTTGACCCTGAGAAAAGAGGAAAACAAAGTAATAAAATTCATAACAACAAAAGTAAGTAACAATATTATGATTCTTAATTATCAACCCAATAATAAAACTACGCAGTTAATAGAAGTAGTTATACTATGGGGATTCTGGATCGCCCCCGATAAAAATGGGATAATTACATCAATTGTAGGTACTTAAATTACAGGCTAATTGGCAATCTGCGAATTTAATTGGCAGTCTAATCACCGCGGATCAAATTGATACCATAGATCGCGGTACTGAGGACCGCCCCTCAGCCCCTCCGCTCTCCCTTCGCCCCTCCTCAGCTCCTCCGCCCCAATCAACACCACCAGCCCCTCCCCCCTCCTTCACCATCAACACCACCAGCCCCTCCGCCCCTCCGTCACTCAACGCGCAAGGTGGTGTTGAAGTTGGCAGAAGGGCTTCGGGAGGGGCAGAGGGGCTGGTGGTGTTGATTTGGGCGGAGGGGCCGAGGACGGGCGAAAGGGGAGCGGAGGGGCTGAGGGGCGGTCCACAGTACCGCGATCTATGGTATCAATTTGATCCGCGGTGATTAGACTGCCAATTAAATTCGCAGATCGCCAATTAGCTTGTAATGTAAGTACCTACAATTGATGTAATTATCCCATTGTTATCCTGTAATTGTGATTAAATTACTCGCAATCAACCCATTGTTACCGCCCGCGGTAATTGATTAATCCGCGAATCAAATCGCGAATTAAATTAATCGAAATCTTCGCGGGTAGGCGATCCAGAATCCCCATAGTATAACTACTAATAGACTTAGTATAACAGCACATTTTAAACACCCGAACGTGGGGCATTGTGTATAACGTAGCATTTGGCACCCTCAACGTGGGGTAAATCATAATTATTGTATTAAAATAATTAAACCCTAACGATAACATAGCAATATATAATAATAATATAAATATGTTTAAAGTTTTTCGTATTATTTCGTTTTGCGTTTTTCGCAAAATACCATACATTTTTTTTTAAATTGGGAATTGAATGAATTGTATGAAAAACTTACTTTACGCACAGTTGATTGTTTTTACACACAGGCGATTTTTTACGCACTTGTGCTAAAAAGTATGACTTTACGCACTGTGAACAGAAATTAAACCCTAACAATAACATAGCAATATATAATAATAATAATAATATAAATATGTTTAAAGTTTCTCGAATTATTGAATGTTGACTTCTAAGTAAAACTTGATGCAAAATACCGTACATTTTTTTTTTAATTGGTGATTGTTTTTACGCACATGTGATTTTTTACGCACTTGTGCTAAAAAGTATGACTTTACGCACTGTTTACGCAGTTCGTAAAAATGTAGTTTACTTACTGTCGTAGAAAAAGTAAGTTTCCTGCTTCCCTTTTATATGCTAAAATAAAAACTTGCCATGTGGTGACCATAAATCATAGTATTTTGTTTCTTTCAATTGAAAATAACGATGTCTGACCGTTGATTTGCAAATGACGTGCTAAAGTCGTCCGAAAAATTACTACCGTCGTAAACATCGCTCTTGAGATTTACTTACAGAATCAAGGAATTTTATGTTTAGCTAGGTACGAGTACGAGTAAGCCTGTAAACAAACAAAGGATTTCGTACAGCAATTGACCGGATTGCTGGGCACGGAATTCCGAGATTGTTACGCAAAGGTCGGGCTTCGGCCTGTGCCTGTCTATTTCGGTTTCGCGCTCGCACTGACCAATTGGAGAAGCGGAAAATATTTGGATTCCACACACCCACCGACTTCTCATCTTATTTATACACACCACACACGGTCGAACATACACCGAAATGCCCCTCTAAATATAAAGCTAATTTATACGAAGCGCGAGGGAAATTTCTCACGCAAGACAAGAGTGTAAACATCTTGAATTGTGCTAGATTTTTTTTTATTGTATTTTTATGATATTTGGCAAAAATTGAAGCAAGATCAGAGACACATCAAGGAAGGCATCCCAAGATTCATAAGAGTGTAGGAACCTAAGACTCAGTATAGTTAAATATTCTAACAAAAATTTTAATCAACAAATTGAGGTTGATAAAAATAGAATGCAAATGCAGTTATAATATGGGTAATAGAATATCAAATCAAATTAAATATTTTGAACGTATCTAAAATGACGAGGTTACGCGTTTGAGCCATATAGAGGTCGAAAAGTTCAAGATTGTTTAGTCTGTAGGGCGCGTAAGAAGCAGAGCACACAATCCACTGAGAATTAAATAATTAGGGGAAGTCCCTATTCTAAACATACTGAAATAAAAATACTGAAAGGGTTAGGGTATATAAAACATGGCGTGAAGTTTGATGCAGGCGATTTAACCGGGCACAGACGATTATCTTGCATGAATAAGAGCTTATAAATCACCTCTTAATTGAATAAATCAAATCAAGTAAATAAAAGATAAGAAAATGGATAAACGAACGGTGGATATTAAATATTTCAATTATTTCTTGTATTAATTGATTGGTATGAAAGAATTAGAATTATTAATGATAATAAAATTTTCAATAAAGAATAACTGATGAATTTTAGTAACAAATGAGTATTTTATTAAGAGTAATGGCCAGTACTAGCCCAGCAATGACCCAGTACTGGCCAGTACTAGTTCAGCAATGACCAATGACCCAGTACTGACCAGTACTAGCCCAGCAATGACCCAGTACTGGCCTATGCTGGGCCAGACATTAGTATGTATGAAATCGTTAATCGTCTGCCAATAAAATAAATTAGTAATGGTTCAACAATCAAGTTTAGCAGTCAAGATGCATTTCGCGATAAGTTGGAATTACATCTCACTGCAGTGATAACGCAAACTCACTCACTCGTAGGCGTCATCCAGTACCTACGTTACTAATTGATTAATATTAATCAACATCGATTTGTCATAATTGGTTGTAGGAAGCAAACACGTTCTAAATATAGAGAGCGCTCAATAAATCAACTACTCGAGCCGTTTCTAAATTTACACAGCCATTAAACGCTTCACTGTGAAGTTCACAAACAAAATTATTTGAGCACAGCACTTTGCATTGTCAAATTAGATTAATGCCTTTGGAGGTGACGTTTGTGCAATGTCAGCACTTAATGGTGGGTGTTTCCATCCCCTGAAGCCTTCCATCCTTAGTTGCGAATAGTTATCTGATGGTTAAAACTCCCACAAGGACATTATAAACGGCTTAGGTATGTGGTTTATAACGCCATTTTGGTTGAAACTCCTACAAGGACATTAGAAACGCCTTAGGTAGGTCGTTTATAACGCCATTTTGGGTATGCCTATCCGGCAGATAATTTATCTTTAGTTCGGAAAAAACTGAAATATTTTGCGTATCCTACAAATATTTATCCTAAACTTTCGTAAAAAAAAACTATCCTAAACTGCCCTACATGAAAATACAGGGTGGTCCACCTATCCTCGCTCGGACCTTTGCTACTAGACTAATGAAAATTGAGGAAAAAATTTGATTGGAAGTTATTGTCTCACTTGATGTTCTACTTTTTAAAATTATTTTCGAGTGTACAGAGTGCACCATAAATCCGGGACACAAAATTTGGTCTCTTTTTTAAATGAATCACCCTGTATATTCTTTCATTTTTAGAATCTACTTTATGTGGGCTTCGCAAATCATGTATATTTTTTGGGATCAGATGCAACGTTGCCAAGTTATTTACATTTTAAACAAATTTAACGAAAAAACATAGACGTGGAAAACAAATTCAACAAAACCTTATTATAAGAGATCATTGAAAGAATCTGGGTTTGCAAGTACCCAAGCAATGAGCCAAAACATACACAATATTTTGAGTCGCGTAGAATACACAGGGTATTCTGAAACAACGATACAATTTTGCTAGTTTCAAATGGCTAAAACTCATTTTTTCAAATGAAACACCCTGTATATAGCATCATATTCTGAGTGCTCATCTAATGAGCTATTCAATGGTAGCATATAAACTGTAATCTAATTATACTTTTTAATAGGTATATAACGATCAATCTCAATAAGTTTTGGCCATATGAAAATTGCAAAACTCGATCGTTGTTTCCGAAATAACAAATAACGCGACCCCCAGCTGGAAATACTTCCGCACATTTCGTCCTGTAGTGTAAGTTGCAGGCACTATAGGCGCACTACATTGCATGTACAAGAGAAAGCAGAATGGGCCCAACTAACAGACCTAAGTGTTAGTTGCAATCATGCACACCCCTTCAATGCACGATTATTTTGCCTTGGATTTTTAATTTTTTTACTGTCTGAATTAATTTAAGAAGCGTGTAACTTTTTTAATAACTAAATATTTTTTCCCGAAATTTATATTTTTGAAAATTTTTATTTGAATTTTTTACTCGCGAATAACCAATTTTTGCTGGGCTTTAAATTATTTTTATTTAATTTCCTTATTTGACTAGCTACTGCGAGAGAGAGATAAAGCAAATAATGCAAAAGTTACATAAAACTCGTTACGAAGTATAACACCAAGAATTCGTTGCGAAGTAAAACACAAAGGCACATACATAATTCAATACAAGGCAGGAGTAAGACTATTATTATTAGATACAAAGGAAATATAGAACACGCATCGATCGTTTGCTAAAGTTCTTTTCTAATTTTATATTTAGAACGTTTTATCCTAATTACCCTCATAATGCTAATTTATAATTATCGCGCCTGTTTAAATTAAATTTCTAGCAAAAAAACGTTGTAAACAACGTAATTAAAAGAAAAAATAAAAAAGTAATTAATGCTGCGATACTCGTAAATTAACCGATATTTTTAATTAGAAATAACGTGTATTATCGCTTACGAGCATGAAGGCAAAGTATCCTTGAGGAATAACACGACCACTTTTTTCCTCAATCAGATTTTTTTTAAACAACACGTGCGAATGAGCACCATTCCATGTAGTACAGTACAAATTAGAGTAATTGCGGCAGTAATTACATGTTAATAATAATATGCTCGCGTATTTAATTGCAATCCATGTGCGGAAAGTAACAATCCTACTTACGTAATATTATTGTATAAATATTATTATTATCAAAAATATGGCAGGTGATTATTAAAAAGTCAATTAAATTTAAGTGTACAAATCAGATATTTTCTTCATATGCTGATGATACAGCAGAATTTCTCACATTAAAGAATAGTATATTAAAGTGGATAATTAGGTCTTTCAAGCACGAGTGATTGTTATAGAGCAAGTGCTTTAAAAACCAGTTATCCAGGCACTATTATTTGTTATTGCTGCATTTAAATACCATACTGTTTCGGCGCTATTCCACAGCGTCGAACCCCAAATCTGTTTTAAAGTGTATTCTCGGTATTTGGCTTTTATTGCAGCAGACACATTTGTATTAAGATTGAAAAGACGAGTTATTGGAGTGGCTATTAGCTGCCCATTATATTCACCGAGAAGTGCTGGAGTAAATTACGGTGCGCATAAAGATCAATAGGCACCTTAAGCTGTTTATTGAGCAAGGATTGCCACTTCGGCAAATATAATTAGCGACCGGGAAATCCAAAACATATTTATTGCACCGCATTAGGAATCCTCAGAAATTCCAGATAGAGGAATTACCCAAGGATTGTAAGAACCAAGTGTGGCAGCATGGTTTACCAAAACGAAATGCCGCACCAATCAGGGACCATCTTCAAGCCACCCCTCGCGGTGCATAATTCAAATTGCGCCCCACCCCAGTAACTCAAAAATTAGTTGTAAGCGGGCAGAGTAGACCAAGACTTCAATTCATTACCTTCACCAGTATACATCATTGTGTATTTATTTTTGTTACATATTAATTATAGTCCACGTTATTTCCAAACCTACGAATTTTAATTACCTTTTCATTTATATTGGCGATACAACTCGCCTGGTCCTTCGATTACGTAACACATACATTGGTCTGAAAGTTTGAAATTTTGAGCATATTTGCTATGACGCAATCATTGTGGCTTATATAGTATTAAAGGTGTGTTCCATGTGCAGAAAGTAACAATCCTACTTACGTAATATTATTGTGTAAATGTTATTATTATCAAAAATATGGCATCAGGTAATTATTAAAAAGTCAATTAAATTTAAGTGTACAAATCTGATATTTTCTTCAGATGCTGATAATACAGCTGAGTTTCTCATGTTAAAGAATAGTATATTAAAGTATAAATGGATAATTAGATCTTTCAAACACGAGAGAATTTGTTATAGAGCAACTGCTTTAAAAACCAGTTATCCAGGCATACTTTACTCTATCATTTATTATTGGTGCATTTAAATACCACACATTGGTCTGAAAATTTGAAATTTTTAGCATATTTGCTAGGACGCAATCATTGTAGCTTATATTGTGCTAAAGGTGTTAAACAAACAAGAAGTGAACAATGTCAATTTGTCACTAGTTTGTAAAAAATGCAAAAGTCTTGGGGTGGTTTTATATGATAAGAATGCCGAGCGAAAGAATAGCAAAAATAATATGGAAAATGGGCAAACAAACAGGAAGTAAACAATATGTCAATTTGTCACAAGTTTGTAAAAAATGCAAAAGTCTTGGAGTGGTTTTATATGATAAGAATGCCGAGCGAGAGAATGGCTAAAATAAATGGAAAATGGGCAAACAAACAGGAAGTAAACAATAGGTTGATTTGTTACTAGTTTGTAAAAAATGTAAAAATCTTGGGGTTTTTTTATATGATAAGAATGCCGAGCGAGAGAATGGCAAAGATAATATGGAAAATGGGCAAAACTAAGAAAAAAATAAAAGGAAGACCGAAAAAGACGTGGAATGATGAAATACTAGAAATACTGAAAGAGAAAGGACCCGAATGAAAAAGCAGCAAAAGACTGGCCAAAGATCATAAAGATCAGTATTGATCTCTAATTTCAAACAATATGTGTTGATATCGTTGTTATTCCATTGTTGTTGCCACTATTTGTATTCATCGGCACGGACCATGCAGCAACTGGCTTCTGTCTGGTGCGTTATGGAAATGTTTCGTGGAAAATGCAGGTTAGCAGCACAGATGGCCAGGTGACACAATCTGGCAATTCCAGCTTGAAATTTCACTACCTTGTATAACTCGAGCAAGTGCTCTGTATTCATATATGTGTGTACATTTCGCCCTTGCATAAGATTTATTTATGAGGCAACACAATTTGAAATTCATTACAATATCATATTTAATCATATGAAATACTTGGAACCGAAATATTATATCTGAAATCGTCAGTCAGTAAATAGTCTGTCTGCTTATTGACACAGGATTTTTTAAAGTTGGCGGAAGCTCAAAATAAAGGAAGATCGCGGTGTAGATATAGATATTGCAGATCGTCATGGAGAAGGCTTATGTTAATAGGGAAATCTTTCTCATGACGGACAGCCAAGTACCTCTGAAAGTAGTAAAATATAGATATAGATATCGCAGATCATCATTGAGAAGGCTCATGTTAATAGTGAAATCTTTCTCATGAAGGACAGCCAAGCACCTCTGAAAGTAGTAAAATCCAACAAGATCACCTCCAGAACAAAACTGGAGGGAGTTAAAGCATTACAAGTGCTGTCAGTCTGACAACACTTCAGAAGGGTCAGTCTGTCTATTGATACAGGGTGTTTTTAGACTTGACGGAAGCTCAAAATAAAGGAAGATCGCGGTATAGATATAGATATCGCAGATCATCATTGAGCTCATGTTAATAGTGAAATATTTCTCATGAAGGACAACCAAGCACCTCTGAAAGTAATAAAATCCAACAAGATCACCTCCAGAACAAAACTGGAGGGCGTTAAAGCATTACAAGTGCTGTCATCCACCAATAAACTAAAACTCGTATGGGTGCCAGCCAATCTATACCACCAAGGTATAGATGATACCAAGGTATAGAGGGCAACGGAATACCCGATCGGCTTGGTAAGGAAGGAAGCGAGGAAGTTGCCCATGGATCCATGTAGGCTGTATGAAGAGGTCCAGGAATCGTCCTTCGACGTTCTATACGAATGCCCAGCGATAAGCGTCTTGAAGTGATGGTACTTTGGGAACCCCCACATGGTACCAAAGATGGTCAGCAACTTTGCACCGAAATAGATACTGGACTGGACTGGATACTGGACTACTGGATAAATAGATACTAGACTTTTTCAAAGAAACAGGACTCATGGACGAAAATTGAGTCACAATGACTATAGATGCCAAAGAAAAGCACAGGAGAAACCCCAACAGCGAGGAAGTGCAGAAAAAATGTACTCACTTTGAGACGTCTTGGAGCTCATCTCAAAAAAAGACCTACCTTAAAATTTACTTTTAAAGTTGTATTGGCGAAGATCCAGTACCCTGCAACTCCGAACTAGGAAAACAAATCGGAGTTCGGAGTTTGACGGTGTGGCGCGGGTGAGGAAAACACGAAACAAACGCAACAATCCTCAGGCTCAACCATACCCGAACTTTCGATACTACTACGCACTGACTCGACTTTGAAATGGCAAATCTTTAACGTCAGAAGGTAATCTGAACGCATACTCAAGATACTTGCACTATTTATTTATTGAAGACAAGAAAAATGTTAAAAAATATACGTTTGACTCGGGAAGGTAATCCCAAAGTATAACCGCGATTTTAAACGTTCTGGAATAAGAATTATAAATTAGTAAATACAATACAATTCAACCAAATCCAGATTGGCCCAGAAGTGTTCGAAACACAAATATAAGATCATCTGAGTCAACCACTTGGCGGACTTCACTTGGGGGTGAATCACTTGGGGGACTTGTACTGCCCTGAAACATTGAAGAGAAAATTTAATCCATTGCACATAAATTCAAACGTTGATTTCTGGTGAATTGGTTAAAAAAATGCACTCAATAAAGTCACTAATGTTCGCGTAAATGAATACCCAAAACGTTAATTTCTGGTGAATTGGTTAAAAAAAATGCACTCAATAAAGTCAGTAATTGCATAATGTTCGTGTAAATGAATGCCCATTTCCCACATCCATTCCCATAAATACCCATTTGGTTAAATTGATCAGTCTTCTCGGTGGCTTTAGAGAGGATCACGCTCGGTTTTGAGAATGAATGCATCAATGGCTCGAAGATAATGTGGGTGATCTTCTTAGACTCGAGGTAGCTAAGGTCTGCAACCGTAGCAGGAACCGCCATTTCTGAAAACCCATGAAATCATGTGGATAAAAATATTGCAAAATAATATAAAAAATTAGTTTTTCCAATTCGCATTATTAAAATTCTCATTATATACAGGGTGAGGTGGGAGGAACAGACCAAACTCCAAGAGTGTATCGTACATGTGATAATAATTTGAAAAAAAAATTAATGTTATCCGATTTTCATTTGTTTTAAAGTTATTGTTTCGCACAGTTTGTTGAAAAGTCGGATAAATACGTTTTTATCCGGAGTTTTCTGATGTTAAAACCGGTGACGATATTCTTCGATAGCAGCTGTAGCTCGCCCATTACAAAAACTATAGACAAACACCATATTTGCATATAAAGATTTGAAACAATATCTTGAAAAAAATGAAAATCGGATAACAAGATTTCATTTTTTTTAAATTATTTTCACGTGTACATTACACTCCTGGACTTCGGTCCGTTCTCCCGACTCACCCTGTATATTGAATCTCATGGTTAAAACTATACTATAATGGAATGGGTGAATAAAATGTTTACATTTTCACTTTATTCACTATAACCATTGACAACGTGAATAAAGTAAAAAAATAGGTAAATTCGCACTATCCTTGAAATTTTCGTTGTCACCCGACAATGTGACACTTCACGCAAATTATTCAATTCTGATAACGAATTGGAAAATATCTTATATGATACACGTGAATAAAGAAATTTTATTTACTCGAAAACATTATCGCACTAGACTGCGCCTCTTGCGCTACACTGTTTTTCATGGATAAAATTCTACTTTATTCACTTATACCTTAAATAGCTATTATTGGTGACATATTTTAACTTTTTTGTTATGTAGTGATGTTTAGTTATAGGTGATGCAAATTTCATTGGATTCATGTAATATTCCGTTTTTTTTTTAAATTGCTATTTTGAACCAACAATGACCTTCGGTGAGGTCAATACACCGCCATAATAGATCGATATTGTCCGACACACCCACCGCTGATAAGAATAAAATTTGTCCTCGTAGATCTCGTCGTAATTAATTGCGAGCGACAAGTTGCGAAATTACTAATTTCCGCAATTAAATCACTTGGCAGTTATTTGTGCAGCGTGCATCATAAAGTTATTTGCATTCTCCACTAAAATGCGGAAATTAACCACTTAAAATGTTTGCGTGCATTACAATTGCGGCATCTCAGCTGAGTAATCACCGTCATCCATTATATTAGATGAATCAGTACGTAAGTGAATCACAATGATATATAAAACTACATCAATCAAGATATTGCATGGAAGGTACGGAAATTGCGTGGGGATTAATGGATCATCATAACACTCGGATTATCCGATGTTAATGCTTGTAATCTAAAAACCTCACCACTATAGTCGACCCAAAAATCTAAGAATATTACGACTTTGACTTTTAAGTATTTTATAGGGGTTTTATTTGGTGTTGCCATAAAATCAGCGCTTATACTGGCTTCGGGTCTTTATACAAGCCAGTATAAGCGCTGATTTTATGGCAACACCAAATAAAACCCCCATAAAATAGTCGTAATATTCTTAGATTTTTGGGTCGACTATACCCCAAAGTACTGTTGCCTGAGAACCACTGCCTGAGAACTACAGATATATGTATAATAGTGCTTCCAGTAGCGGATTTAGGGGGGGCTATGAGGGCTACAGCCCAGAGCGGCAAAATTTAGGGGCGGCAAATTTTTGGAAAAATACCAAAGGCACAAATCACAATCAAAAATAAATGTACAAATAAATAAATAAATGACGAACGAAAAAAAGGAAATACAAGTAATAAATTTTTAGAAATTTCAGAAATAGCTAACCCATATTTGTCAATGTAGAAAGTTAAGTGTTTGATTTTCTCACTATTTAATACTGAAACTTTTGTCAAATTTTCAGGAGAATTAGTTTCAGGTGTATTGTACACAAATCTAATATCAAATTTGCAAATAATAAATTTTCAGAAATTTCAGAAATAGCTAACCCATACTTGTCAATGCAGAAAGTTAAGTGTTTGATTTTATCCCTTATTTAATACTGAAACTTTGTCAAATTTTCAGGAGAATTACTTTCAGGTGTACTGTACACGAATATATTATCAAATTTGCAAATAATAAATTTTCAGAAATTTCAGTAATAACTTACACATACTTGTCAATGCAGAAAGTTTAGTGTTTGATGTGCTCCTTTTTTAATACTGAAACTTTGTCAAATTTTCAGGAAAATTACTTTCAGGTGTACTGTACACAAATCTAATATCAAATTTGCAAATAATAAGTTTTCAGAAATTTCAGAAATAGCTAACCCATATTTGTCAATGCAGAAAGTTAAGTATTTGATTTTCTCCCTTACTTAATACTGAAACTTTGTCAAATTTTCAGGAGAATTAGTTTCAGGTGTACTGTACACAAATCTAATATAATTTTTTTTAAATAATAAATTTTCAGAAATTTCAGTAATAGCTAACCCATGCTTGTCAATTCAGAGAGTTAAGTATTCGATTTTCTCTCCTATGTAATACTGAAACGTTGTCAAATTTTCAGGAGAATCAGTTTTAGGAGTACTGTACACGAATCTATTATCAAATTTTCAAATAATAAATTTTCAGAAATTTCAGTAATAACTTACCCATACTTGTCAATGCAGAAAGTAAAGTGTTTCATGTTCTCCCTTATTTAATACTGAAACTTTGTCAAATTTTCAGGAGAATTACTTTCAGTTGTACTTTACACAAATCTAATATAAAATTTTTAAAATAATAAATTTTCAAATATTTCAGTAATAGCTATAACCCATACTTGGTAATTCAGAAAGTTAAGTGTTTGATTTTCTCTTCTATGTAATACTGAAACTTTGTCAAATTTTCAGGAGAATTAGTTTTAGGTGTACTGTACACAAATCTAATATCAAATATGAAAATAATAAATTTTCAGAAATTTCAGTAATAGTTAACACATACTTGTTAATTCAGAAAGTTATGTGTTTGATTTTCTCTCCTATGTAATTCTGAAACTTTGTGAAATTTTCAGAAGAATTAGTTTCAGGTGTGTTGTACCCAAATCTAATATAAAATTTGAAAATAATAAATTTTCAGAAATTTCAGTTATAGCTAACCCATACTTGTTAATTCAGAAAGCCAAGTGTTTGATTTTCTCTCCTATGTTAAACTGAAACGTTGTCAAATATTCAGGAGAATTAGTTTCAGGTGTACTGTACACAAATCTAATATCAAATTTGAAAATATTAAATTTTCAGAAATTTCAGTAATAGCTAACCCATACATGTTAATTTAGAAAGTCAAGTGTTTTATTTTCTCTCCTATGTAATACTGAAACTTTGTCAAACTTTCAGGAGAATTAGTTTCAGGTGTACTGTACACAAATTAAATATAAAATTTTTAAAATAATAAATTTTCAGATATTTCAGTAATAGCTAACCCATACTTGGTAATTCAGAAAGTTAAGTGTTTGATTTTCTCTCCTATGTAATACTGAAACTTTGTCAAATTTTCAGGAGAATTAGTTTTAGGTGTACTGTACACAAATCTAATATCAAATATGAAAATAATAAATTTTCAGAAATTTCAGTAATAGTTAACACATACTTGTTAATTCAGAAAGTTATGTGTTTGATTTTTTCCCTTATTTAATACTGAAACTTTGTCAAATTTTGAGGAGAATTAGTTTCAGGTGTAGTGTACACGAATATAATATCAAATTTCCAAATAATAAATTTTCAGTAATAGCTAACCCATACTTGGTAATTCAGAAACTTAAGTGTTTGATTTTCTCTCCTATGTAATACTGAAACGTTGTCAAATTTTCAAAAGAATTAGTTTCAGGTGTACTGTACACGAATCTAATATGAAATTTCAAAATAATAAATTTTCAGAAATTTCAGTAATAGCTGACCCATACTTGGTAATTCAGAAAGTTAAGTGTTTGATTTTCTCTCCTATGTAATACTGAAACGTTGTCAAATTTTCAGAAGAATTAGTTTCAGGTGTACTGTACACAAATCTAATATCAAATTTGCAAATAATAAATTTTCAGAAATTTCAGAAATAGCTAACCCATATTTGTCAATGCAGAAAGTTAAGTGTTTGATTTTCTCCCTTATTTAATACTGAAACTTTGTCAAATTTTCAGGAGAATTAGTATTAGGTGTACTGTACACAAAGCTAATATCAAATTTGCAAATAATAAATTTTCAGAAATTTCAGTAATAGCTAACCCATATTTGTCAATGCAGAAAGTTAAGTGTTTGATTTTCTTCCTCATTTAATACCGAAACTTTGTCAAATTGTCAGGAGAATTAGTTTCAGGTATACTGTACACGAATCTTATATCAAATTTGCAAATAAGAAATTTTAAGAAATTTCAGTAATAGCTAACCCATACTTGTCAATGCAGAAAGTTAAGTGTTTGATTTTCTCCCATATTTAATACCGAAACTTTGTCAAATTTTTAGGACAATTAGTTTTAGGTGTACTGTATACAAATCTAATATCAAATTTGCAAATAATAAGTTTTCAAAAATTTCAGTAAAAACTTACCCATACCTGTCAATTCAGAAAGTTAAGTGTTTGATTTTCTCCCTTATTTAATACTGAAACTTTGTCAAATTTTCAGGAGAATTAGTTTCAGGTGTACTGTACACGAATCTTATATCAAATTTGCAAATAATAACTTTTCAGAAATTTCAGTAATAGCTAACCCATACTGAAACTTTGTCAAATTTTCAGGAAAATTAGTTTCAGGTGTACTGTATACAAATCTAATATCAAATTTGCAAATAATAAGTTTTCAGAAAATTCAGTAAAAACTTACTGCAAAGCAAAACTACAATGCAGAAAGTGAAATGTTGGATTTTCTCCCTTATTTAATACTGAAACTTTGTCAAATTTAGAGGAGAATTAGTTTCAGGTGTACTGTACACGAATAATCTACACGAAAAGTGAAGCATCTAACTACCTTCTTCAACTTCCAAGGATTAACCGCCGATTAAAGTTATTCGGAGATTGTGCAACTGGCTCTAAAACTTGATTGGAAATCCCAAAAACGTCATAAAGTACCAATAAACGTTAAACCATGTCCAGGTATATGATTGCGTTTTTTATAAATTATATAATATTATATTTGGGCGGGTGAATTATAAAAACATATTTAACCTTACAAATTCAAATGTATAATACACATATCAGTATTACACATTTTACCAGTATAAGGTTCTTGGGGGTGGATTAAAGGTGAAAATTAGTACGTAAAATGTTTACCCATACGGCTGCGCATATCTACCCTGTGGCCTACGTGATCCGAAGCACGGCGCCACGTATTCGATTTTCCCGGATGCACGCGATGCGCGGAGTTTTCCTAGACCAGCTTCGCGACAAATCGGAAAATCACAGCGCAATCTAGCGCAAATACGCATTTATTTCCGTTTATTATTACATCATCAGTTCCGATACAAAATCATCGAATATCTATAGGTGAATAAATAATTATGCACGACTGAGCTACGTAAAGAAAATGCTAAGTAAATAACCTTTTTTTCTTAAATTCATTGGCTGATTTATATTTAGATTTCTTAAGTTTTCCGGGGAGTGGGGGATAATTGGGAAAGTGAGTGAAAACCCCGTGGAATTGTCGTGCCTGTCCTCAAATAAAGAAAAACAAAAAATACCACCCACATGACCGTTATGTAAACGGTCCTGTAAAGGTCCTGCAAATCCTGTAAAGTTTACAGGATTTACAGTGTAAACCAAAACCGTTGAAGTTAAGTTATCTGCCAGATAATCAAAACCACAAGGACGTGGGAAACTACATACCGGACATGCCCATTGCCCTTTGCATTTAAAATCTAGTTGAGGTTTTTCTAAACCGTTAGATAACTATTTATAACTTTATCAGTGGATGGAAAGATCGGCCCTTGGGCACTCGAATAGATGCATATCGCCCGCTGCACATTAGCAATCAATAATCGTTGGTGAGGGAAAATTGCACGCATTTTATGTAAGGCGCATAAATTTGCGTTCATGTCAACATTGCTTGGTATCTGTGGAAGTTTTCCACTTGAACGCAATGACAGCACTCGCAATGCAGTCTGCATGCATTATGCGTACTTTGCGGTATTAACATACAACGTGCAATCATAAATAAACTCGTCGGGGTAAGGTTACGTCGCAGTTTCTAAAAATAGACGCCCAATGGTTGCAACAATCCTCAAGTTAAAAATATGTAGGCATGCATGAAGAAATTCTTTGCTATCAAGTAGATAATCGACTTTTATACTCAACTCAACAAAAGCAGTCCTCAAACGTTTTGGCCGATGGCCGTCTAGCCCAAGCAATGACAAGGCATACAGGGTGTTTTTGAACTTGGAGGACATTTTTAATGGACTATGGAAAGTCTCTAGCAAATAATCTATTCAGCTATTATAGACCTCGTGTAAATATTTTGTTCAATTTTTTGCCTAGCGATCTGCATATTAAAATAATTTGTTAATCAAGACCCATAGTTGGCCTTCAATCTCCTAGTCATTGCAAGATGTCTACATGTGCAAATATTTCTGTTTATATGTCTATATGTATATCTCTCTATAGTATGCTGTCTAATTGAAATACATATTGAATTAATGTATAATGAATAACATATTCAATATGTATTTCAATTAGACAACATACATATGAATGAATATGATTTTGAATTAATGGATATTAGTATTCGTTTATATTCATTTATTAATTTATTTTTAATCACATTTATAATTTATATTCATATTTACAACTTTTATTTTGGTCTTCATTTGGTCATCGAAAGGAGTGAAAATGAGGCATGAGGCTGAGTTCAGTATGAGGTCATTACAATATAATTTTGAGATATCGTTATTGATGTTCGCACTAAAATTTCAATATCTCTAGAAATATCCATTGGATAGAAAGTTAAATACACGATTATAATACCAGTATATCAAGAAATATACGCAACCAATTATATTCATATTGATAAGGTGGGTTTTGAGATATAGTTATTTTAATAGCCGCCTAATTGGAAACCATTCAAAATAGCCCCAAAATATTGATGTTCGAATGAAAATTGAAATATCTTAATAATCGCCCATTGAATATTAATTTAATTAACACATTGTATAATAGTATATCACTTAGTGTGGGTAATAAATTGAATTCATATTTGTACGCTAGTTTTTGCGAAACTAGCATTTAAGTGTGAGAATAATGATTACACACATTAGCCACACTAAAATTTAAATATCTCTAGAAATACCCATTTGATAAAAATTTTACTACATCAATATAATGCCAGTTAATCATGCAATATCTGTGATAAATTATATTCATATCGATACGGTGGTTATTGAGGTATCGTTATTTTAATAGGAGCCCAATTGGAGACCATTAAAAGTAGCCTCGAAATATCGAAGTGCAAACAAAAATTTAAATATATCAAGAATCGCTCATTGAATATTAATTTAATTATACAGAATATATAATAGTATATCACTTAATGTGAGCAATAAATTGTATTCATATTGATACGCTAGTTCTTGAGATATCGGCATTTAAGTGTGAGAATAATGAGAGATAGTCTTAGACTACACTAAAATTGAAATATCTCCAGAAAGCCCCATTTTATAAAAAAAATTACATTAATATAATGCCAGTATATCATGCAATATCTGCAATAAATTATATTTATATTGATACGGTGGTTTTTGAGGTATCGTTATTTCAATATGAGCCTAATTCAGGAAGACTTAAAATATCCCTAAAATATCGAGTTTCTCATTGTATATTAGTTAAATTATACACATTACATTACGTTACTTTGCATTACATTACATTACGTAATTATACACATTACGTGATAGTACATCACCTAATATTAGTAATAAAATAAATTAAAAAATAAATTAAGAAAACTGTAAAATTGTACATAAAATTCAAATTTACTTTAAGTACAATTGACTAGTCAAAAATGTAAAAAGTTTCATCATAATTTGGCATCTGAGATAAGTAAAAATACATTCTAGAACCATGCTCTACGAAATATTGGTTCCTTTTTTTGCCCCTCAAAACTCGATATTTTAGGGATATTTTAAGTTTTCATGAATTTGGCTCATATTGAAATAACGATACCTCACTTTCGAGAAAACCGAAATTTCGAGTTAAAATTAAAGGAACTAAAAGTGTGAGACAAGTAAAAAATATTTTAATTTAAATAATTAACTCGAGATGTTAATAATCAAAATATTGAGGGAATATATGTATAATAATCGAGTTTGGTAACATTTTGACTTGGTATTTTGGAAGTTGGCCTACGATCCTGAGCCATATATGCTGCTTAGGAAACGTTTTGTCCAGCGAGGTTTTTGATCATTGAAAGTTCAGAAATTTCAGTAATAGCTAACCCATACTTGTCAATGCAGAAAGTTATGTGTTTTATTTTCTCCCTTATTTAATACTAAAACTTTGTCAAATTTTGAGGAGAATTAGTTTCAGGTGTACTGTACACGAATCTAATATCAAATTTGTAACTAATAAATTTTCAGAAATTTCATATTTGATAGAGCTATTAAAAAGAGGCCATTTTTGCATAGCGATTCGAAGATATTTTTAATGGGCTGTGGGAAGCTTATAAGAACCTCTCGCAAATCAGCTATTCCAGCTATTATAGAGCTCGTAAAACCTTTTTATTTATTTTTATAATAAATATAACTGTTGCCCTCAATCAGCTCAAACAATGTTTATTAAACATCATGGCCCAAGTTTGGCTCTTAAATCTGCCAGTCATTAAAACCGTATCTTTATCTGCCTGTATACATGTTTATCTTTCTATGGTTAGACAGGGTGTTTTTAAACCTGGAGGAGGCTTTTAATAATGTATAAGAAGGTTATAGTAAATCTTACTTGCAAGTAATCAATTTTCAGATATTGTAATTATTGTAGTAATTACAATATTATTGACCACATGTAATTATTATTTAACAATAATTAATCCGTTAATAATAATAATAATAATTTATTTACCAATAATTAATAATAATAACAACTTGACACCCTATGAGTTCGGCTTATTTAGAACTGCTATATTGATTTTGTTATCATAAAAACGCAAGGACGTTCATAAAAGCGCCGTTCTAGTAAACAACTAGTTAGTTTAAATTTGCATTGCGTCCTTGTCGATTATCGTGGTATTTTGGTAGGTACTAATTATTAATTACTGTGTATTGTTTCGATCGCTCCACGCGAGCCTTTCATTTGCGTCAAATGAGCCGTGCGATCGGGGAACTTTAATTATCGGATTGTTTTTAGCCGAAAACGCACAGCAAACAATACAATTAGGTGGGCCAATTGCCGGGGGTCAATTGCCTAATGCGTTTTTGGCGAAGTTGCGTCACTTGGATGAACGGAATCGCAGCAGCAAATGTGCGCGTTAAAACTACATATTTAGCTCATAAATGGGCACAATTGCACAGGAGAGAAACCTTGAAATCACGACGTTTAACGTGAATTATTGAAATTGCGAATAAAACCAAAAACGTAGCTGTGGAGAAAAACCCTAACTGAGTCGTGAACGTGAACGTGATTTAAGACAACGATAATTATTTGCATTAATGAGGTATCAAACCAAAATTAGTCATGATTTGGGTATCTAAGGTAAAGGTTAACTTTAATCTGAGATCAGTTACCTAGCATACAAGCATTGACACAATGGTAGCCATAGCAACTTAATCAAAATTAAAGTTAATCTGAGGGGCTCATCAAGATTCCTACCTTATAGCTTGATCTTGCTTTAAAGTTGATTTGTCGACCTTTTCAGAGCAGCTAGGTGTGGATGAGAAGGTCCTGCCCAGATGGATGAATCTTCCGAAAACGTCCAAATCGACAATAACCCGCACTTTCGGCACTTTTACGTACGGTAATTAAAGGAACAATTTTTTAACGCCGGAAGGTAATCCGGACGCACACTCATTATTTATGACAAAACCACTACACTCTATGATTGTATTAAAAATAGCTGCCCGACTTTTAAATATTCGTTGAAACGTTTGGCCTGGGAAGGTAATCCCAAGGTGTAATCGTGGCAGTTAACTTTTTCTGAAAGAGAAATTACAAAATTATTAGACACGCGAAATAAATATCAAACTTCCATGAAACCCAGGGACACAATGTCCCTGAATGGTAGGAAATAGAATAAGATCAAATCTCATAAAATAAGAGTCAGTACCTAACAAGTACGTTCAGGGCGCTATAAAATTTCAGCACCTATGATTCATTAAATCATAAGAAAACCAGAAATTGATCCCTGATAAAGGGAAATGCGAGTCGGAACATATTATTCACAAATAACATTTGTTTGAGCTAACTGTACATTTCAATCCGATCATCGTAAGTTCTAGCAATTGAAATGTACATTTAGCTCGAATAAGTGTTTTTTAAGGTGTTCTCACTTTTATTTAAAGTTTCTTTCACAAGCTCCAAAATATTTGGTTATGAAATCTCATTGCCGATGTAATTAAATAAATAATTTCTAGAATATTTAAATTCAGTTTTTATCAAATTAAAACTATTGGCACGTTCAAAAAAATGTTAATGATTGACAATCATTGACAATGAAATAATCAATGATTATTTTGCTCTTGGATTTGCAATTAAAATAATTCATCTTACTATCTCTAAGAAAGTATTATTCAATACACAGATCAATCTCATTATTCACCTTGCCGATGTTTGGATTCTATTGCCCTGAAATAATTTCTAGAATATTGAAATTCAGTTTTTATCAAATTAAAACTATTGGCACGTTCAAAAAAATGTCAATGATTGACTATGATTGACAATGAAATATTAAATGATTATTTTGCTCTTGGATTTTCAAATTATTCAACTATCTCTAAGAAAGTTTAATTCAATAGACAGATCAATCTCATTATTCACCTTGCCGATGTTTGGATCCTATTGCCCTGAAATAATTTCTAGAATATTGAAATTCAGTTTTTATCAAATTAAAACTATTGGCATGTTCAAAAAAATGTTAATGATTGACAATGATTGACAATGAAATAATTAATGATTATTTTGCTCTTGGATTTGCAAATTGAAATAATTCATCTTACTATCTCTAAGAAAGAATTATTCAATACACAGAGCAATCTCATTATTCACCTTGCCGATGCTTGGATCCTATTGCCCTGAAATAATTTCTAGAATATTGAAATTCAGTTTTAATCAAATTAAAACTATTGGCATGTTCAAAAAAATGTCAATGATTGACTATGATTGGCAATGAAATAATCAATGATTATATGATTTGCAAATTAATTCATCTAACTATTTATAAGAAAGTATTTTTCAATACAGAGAAAACACTGCATAGTTTTGACGAGCTAATATAAACAAATAACAACATTAATGTTATGCCTAATATATCGATTATCTGCAATCAAATAATCATTATTGAAAACTTATGAGACCAATCATGTTTTAATTTAGATTGGAAGGCAGAGTCAGTGGACACTGTAATCATCGCCTTAATGATACCAATTATCAATTTTAATCATCTCTAAATTAATTTGTTATGAGAATTATGACTTATTATTTTTATATTTATAATCGATATACTATAATAATTATCAGTTAATTATCATGTTGTTCCAATAACGTAGAAATTTGAGATCGTTTAAATAATGGGAGTCTTTTTCGGATTACAGCAATTTCAGGGCGCAATAAAATGCATATGATACCAATTATCAATTTCAATCATCTCTAAATTAATTTGTTATGAGAATTATGACTTATTATTTTTATAGTTATAATCGATATCGTATAATAATAGTTAATTTTCATTTTGTTCCAATAATGTAGAAATTTGAGATCGTTTAAAAAATGCGAGTCTTTTTCGGATTACAGCAGTAGTTAGGCAACACGGTTTCCAACGCAGGTTAGGTTAGTTTTCGATTAATTTAATCCGCGGTTTTTATTGGCGGATTAATCAATTACCGCGGGCAGTAACAATGGGTTGATTGCGGAAATCGCGAGTAATTTAATCACAATTGCAGGATAACAATGGAATAATTGCAGATGCATTACATTAATTACAGGTGCATTACTGCAATTACAGGTACTTTAATTGCAGGTTAATTGACGATCCGCGCATTTAATTGGCAGTCTAATCACCGCGAGCGGTAACAATAGATTGATTGCGAGTAATTTAATCACAATTGCAGGATAACAATGGAATAATTACATCAATTGTAGGTACTTTAACTACAGGTTAATTGACGATCTGCGAATTTAATTGGCAGTCTAATCACCGCGGATCAAATTGATATCATAGTTCGCAGGACTGAGGATCGCCACACAGTCGCCGCCCCCCCGATCCCGCCGCCCCCCGCCGCCCCCGGACCACCCACGAGGCCAGAGGCCGCCGCCCCCGCGCCGCCCCCCGCGCCGCCACCACCCGCCCCCCGGGCCCCGTGGTCCACTGTCACACCGCCCCCGATGAGGCCGTGCGGCGAGTTGAACCAGCGATAAGGCCGGGGTCAGCCGAAGGGTCGCCCCACCCGCGGTATGTAATGCGATACGGCAGGAAGTAATCACTCAAACCGGCAGGCCATAAACACATCAATTTTATCATTATGATTAAAATAAAACTGCCGGTTCCCAGACGGCTATAAAAAAGAAAAAGTGGCAGAGTCTGGAGATTAAGACAGCTGATAAACACGGGTGTCACCCGATACGGGGTTTTCGGGCGCAGCTATAATCATATCATTATAATTAAGTCACCGGGGCATTCAGACGCGATAACAAAAGGTCGGGGAGATAAGACAGACATGATAAATATATCAATTTTAACGATGTCGTAAATTGAATACTAATGGAAAATATAAAAAATTAGGCGGATGCAGCTGTGAATTAAGATTAGATATCTAACGAAATATGCACGTGCACCAATTAACTTGATGTCGCAACAAGTCGAGACTAGATAATTCCTGTCTGTGTGAAGAAGCACGCCATCACACCCCACCCCTGCGAGGGGTATTTAAACGAAAAACTTCATGCCACGAGCATCAGTCTACTCCGACCAGTGTCGAAGCTCACATCTAGCCCTTCAAGTTTCTTGTGTTACCCTCTGTGCCAGCACCGATCTCCTAGTGAGTGTTATCGTGTTTTGATCAGGTAAGCTAATAAAAATTTAAATAAAAATTATTGCTGCGGGCAATAAATAAATAAATAAAGGATAAATACATCATGGAATTATCAAATATATCTCTAGCCTAGATTGAAAGCAGAACAGATCAGCCCGCTCGCAACGCTTATCATAATTTAATAGGTGAGTCTGCAGCATTAAATCCAGAAACAAATACCAACAATATTTACAAATATAGGAGAACCGTAAATATTAATTTATCCTATTTCCAGATATATTTGATATATCTATATCACACCGCTAATTTTCACGCACACCGCAGCTAATCCAAGTATGTTATATCAAAGTTAAATGTATGCACGCGATAAAATGATTATTATTATTTTAAGAAATGTCTATTATGGAGACAGCAACCACGCTTGTCAGAGGCGTGGACACCTTCTGCAGGCAGGATGTTCGAGATCCTCGCATAATCGAGAGCTGGCTGGGGGCAATCCGCAGGAATGTGGCGGCGCTCAATATAGCTGTCACACAGCTGAAGGGAACCCCCGCCGGAACTCTCGGCCTCCTCAACGGCTTGACCAGCGCCATCACCAAGATGCAGCGTAGGCGGACGCAGCTCAAGGCGAGACTCATCCGAGGAGGTGGAGGAGCGAGACTCCCCGCTGCCATAGATTATGTGGACCTCAAGTCGGCGTTCGCTGGGCGGATCCGCACGGGGGCGTACCTCAACCGGACCCACAAAGACCCAATCAACTTCCTGGAGGATTGCGGCCCCAGGGTTGCGACGAGGACCCGGAACGCTCTGGCCAAGGAACCGTTCCTAAAAATTAACACCACATTCTGCGGAGAGTTCACCAAGATGGCGGGCGGTGAGGAGATCTGGGAGTACAAACATTTCAACACCAAGAATGTGGTGATTGATTTGGATACAGACTTGGCCGAGTGGTTCATGCTCCACGTCATGGTGCCGCTATTGGAGCAGCTGGAAGAATTTCAGGTTTGTACACCCCGCTAAATTTACTTTAATTTTCTCTAATATATCCATGTTTATTATAGGAGCGTGAGTCTGGCTGGGCCCTTGCAAGCGTGGTAAGCCTCAATGTGAACACCAACAAGTATACGCCGCTGCTGGGATCCTCGTACATTGAGCTGCCGCCGCAGATAAAATTGAAAAATTCCTGCGTCAATGTACGAAACAGCGATGAGGCTTGCTTCGCTTGGGCGGTCACCTCAGCGCTACATCCTGCCCCCAGAGATACCGAGAGGATGTCGTCCTATCCACGGTATGAGAGCGTCCTGAACCTGGAGGGGATCACCATGCCCATGCAAAGGCCTCAGATAGAGAAATTCGAGCGGCAGAATTCTCTATCAATAAACGTATACATCTTGACTAAGAATAGAGGTAAATTTACAGTTAGTCCGTCGCGCCTCACCCGGGATAAGCGTGATAGACACGTAAATCTCCTGCTTATTCAGGATGTATATGTTGATGAGGCCGATGATGAAGACGATGATACAAATGCCGTCCCCGTCAGATATCATTATGTGTGGGCGAAAAACCTCTCCAGGCTGCTCTCATCCCAGCTGAGCAAGGAAAAGATGGCAAAATACTTCTGCGACCGATGCCTGCATTACTTTAGAACCCAGGCGAAGCTGTCTTCTCACATTCAGGACTGTGAGAAGATGAACGCCTTTAAGGTGAACCTTTCCCCGGGAGGAAAGATCGCCTTTAAGGCGCATAAGAACAAAGAGCGGTGCCCGTTCATTGTATATGCGGACTTTGAGAGCATCTTAAAGTCTACGGCAATCAAATTTGGCAGCACAGGTAAGAAATATTCCAATCGTGCTAATAATAAAAAATACTAATAATAATCTTGTTTTGCAGGAGAAAAGTATCAGGAGCACGAGGCGTATAGCGTTGGTTATTACGTCAAGTGCTCCTACGATGATGCTCTTTCTTACTATCGGAGCTATAGGGGAGAAAACTGTGCTGCCTGGTTCACCGCGGAACTAAAAGATTTCGCAGAGAATGTCGAGACGGTGTTCAAATGTCCCCTGCCGATGAACGTGCTGACTGCCGAACAAGAGTGCAAGTTTCGGCAAGCGTCATCCTGCCACATATGTGAAAAGCCGCTGGGGCAGGACCGTGTGCGTGATCATGACCATCTGACCGGAGCATTCAGAGGAGCCGCTCACAACGAATGTAATCTGGAGTTCCAGGATTCACGCACCGTCCCGGTAGTATTCCACAACTTCAGCGGCTATGATTCGCATTTCCTAATCCGGGATGTCGCGAGAGGATTAGAGGGCAGGATGACGCTGATCCCCAACAACACAGAAAAGTTCATCTCGTTCTTTAAGAGCATGGCAGGGACAGACATCAAATTCAAGTTTATAGATTCCTGTAGATTCATGGCATCATCCCTGGATAAGTTGAGCTCCTACCTCGAAGTCAAGAAGATAGTGCACAGCCAATTCCCGCTGTACAACGACGAGAAGATTGACCTGCTCACCCGTAAGGGAGTATTCCCCTACGAGTACGTACAGAGTTGGGTCAATCTTGACGAGACTGACCTCCCGAGCCGAGAATCCTTCCGGAGTCAGCTGACTGACTCCGAGATCAGCAGCGAGGATTATGCGCACGCTCAGAAAGTATGGCGGGAATTCAACATCACCACGCTGGGCGAGTATAGCGATCTATACCTTAAGACTGATGTGCTACTCTTGGCTGATGTCTTCGAGGCCTTCAGGGATGTCTGCCTGAATAATTACCACCTCGATCCAGCCCACTACATGACCGCACCGTCATTGAGCTGGGACGCCATGCTGAAGAACACGGGGGTCCAGCTTGACATGATTGGCGACGTGGATATGTTGATGTTCTTCGAACGAGGTATTCGAGGAGGACTCACCCAATGCTCGAAAAGGCATGCCCGAGCAAACAATCAGTACATGAGTGGCCATGATTCAGCTTCACCGACTAACTACCTCATGTACTATGATATTAATGCCATGTATGCTTGGGCAATGTCGCAGCACCTGCCTGCAGGAGAGCTGAAGTGGGTAGAGGGTGATGTCTCCTCTTTTAACTTCAACCTCCCAGACGATACCCCTACAGGATATGTCTTGGAGGTCGATCTGGACTACCCGATGCATATTCACGACCGCCATAGTGACCTCCCTATGGCGCCAGCGAAAGGCAGGGCTCCCGGTTCGAAGCAGGATAAGATGCTTGCCACGCTAGAGGGCAAGCGTAATTATATAATTCACTACAGGAATCTCAAACAGTATGTAGCAGAGGGCCTGATTGTATCGAAAATACATAGGGTGATACAGTTTAAGCAGTCTCCATGGTTAAGAAAGTACATTGACCTGAATGCAGAGCTCCGGCGAAACTCTCGAAATGAGTTTGAGAAGAATTTCTTCAAACTCATGAGCAACGCCGTATTCGGGAAGACCATGGAGAATGTCCGGAACCGACGAGTAATGAAGCTCGTACACAAGTGGCATGGGAGATATGCGGCAGAGTCGCTGATATCAAAGCCGAATTTCCACAGCACCAGTATCATCGAGGATGACCTGGTGCTAATCGAGCTATTGAAGACGGAGGTCTTCTTCGATAAGCCTATTTACGTGGGGATGGCTATATTAGACATCTCCAAAACCGCTCTGTACGAGTTTCACTACTCGTATATGAAGAATAAATACGGTAAGGACTGTACCCTCTGCTATACGGACACCGATTCTCTGATATATGACATCAGGACTGCTGATATCTATCAGGACATCAGGATGGATATCAGCAGATTCGATACCTCCGATTATAGCCCCGACAATCCCTATGGCATACCGCTAGCAAATAAGAAGATCCCGGGCCTAATGAAGGATGAGAATTGCGGTAAGTAATTGAGTGTTGAAATCGATATGCTTGAAACTAATGTGCTATTTCTCTATTACAGGCCGCATCATGGAGGAGTTTGTAGGACTCCGGGCAAAGATGTATGCGTGCCGAGTGACATCATCTGCGGACACCAAGAAGGCCAAGGGCATCAAAGGGTATGTTGTCAAGAAACACATATCCTTTGCTGACTACCTGACCTGCCTCAACAATGGTGTCGAGATGGTGCACGAGCAGAGCTCTATCCGATCCTTCAACCACCAGGTGTTCACCATCAGGCAGAAGAAAATCAGTCTCAGTCCACGCGATGACAAGCGTCATCTTCTGCCAGGATCCCACGAGACGCTGCCCTGGGGACATTATTCGCTAGCGGTCATGGACATTTAGTGTAGTTTTTAATATGTATATGTGCGTGTGTATATATTTTTACAGTTTTATTCATTATCTTGTATATTTGTTATGTTTTTATTTATTATGTTTTATTTATTATCTTGTATATTTATTTATTGTATGTACATATTTTTTGATGATTTTTCTTTATTTAATATGATGTTCTCTCTATGCACTGTGGAGGGGGTGAATAAAATAAAGTTTTTACATTGTATTATTATTTTTTATTACCATATAAAATATCCATTACATACTCGTACAGAACTACAACATTCCTATAACTACAAGCTACATTCTTATCATTAAGTACATGAAGTCTACAACAATCTCGGGTTTTTAGCAGTTTGGGGCAGGTATCATACTCTTCTAAATTAACAACGTTATCAAAAAAATTACTGAGGTATACAGCCTTTGGAGCGCCCTTGACATAGACAACATCAACTGGATATCTCCTAAATAAGTTTCCAATGTTGGATAGATTTGAATAACCTCCGCTGTAGGGCAGTCCATGGTGCATCCTCTCCAGCCACACAATCTCTTTCTGGCAGCTCCGGCTCAGCGCGATGAATGGTTTGGGCGGCTTGAATAGGAATGTCTTTATCCCCTCTCCATCAAATGTTAGAGCCACTTCCTTGGGTGTAAATTCAGGTGTGCAAAAGCCTTGTATATCAACGACCAGCACTCGCAGCGTTGAAGCAATATGCTTGCGTAGAACAGGTTCCAGCATTCTCCCAGCTTCAGCTATGCGCCTCTCGAAACGTAGCCTATCAGCAACAATATGTTTCCACTGTGTATGCTGATCACCCTCATGAGGTCTATACATCAACGTTATGGGGCATAAATCAAAGCTTACTCTCTTCGGCATTTAAGTGAGCTTTTTAACCTCTCCTGTTAGAGGTCTGTACTCAACGATGCTATCGTACATAATGAGGCAATATGCTCGAGTACCGGCAGCAAATGCTGCGGTCGCCTCCAACTCGATATTCAAGTCGACTGTAGATGTTTTAATGCTATCATTCTGCTTTGATACGTCAAATAGAAAGATCATCTGATCTCTAAACTGAGTATAATCCAGCATAGGCATAGCATCAGCGCGGTCATAATAACTTTTTTGAAACTCGACATACATATGGTACGCACGCGTGTAATCGCCATCTGCGATATCGAGATTTAATGCATCGTAAGGATAAGTTTCCGAGTTTAGATGAACTCGAATATTTTTAATATTGCAATGATCAAATCTCGCGCAGTCTACGCCAACATTATTTCTCCTATTTTGCTGCAATACAATACCGATATAGCGAGGCTTCTCAAGATTACTCGAAGTCTTTACGGGCCAGATTTCTTTTTCAGTCTGTCGTAAAGCTGTAAGTTCACGCAGTTCACATCCGCGAAATGCTACACGAATCGGTGCATTCTTGTGAATATTTTGATAGAGAGCTAATCTATTCGCAGAACTTGGCTGTATATGAGGGACGTGCCATTCAACTTTATTGAGTCTAAGGACAGCTCCGGCAGTACCGGTATAGCAGTTAGTATCAGTGGCAGATCGCAAAAGTATTAATTCTTGCTTGATATTCGTAATCACTTTACGATAATCCTCTGCAAATCCGAGCCAGTACTTGAGCGGAATTATAGCGAAAAATTTGTTATTATTGACGACAAAGGTTTTCAAATGTCCGGTGGGACACCATCCTGCCATCTCAGCAGCGTTTATATCCTCACCTCGCATTGAGAGCAGCCCTTTGATTGTACTAGTTATGCCAACATTGCGAATTTTATCTACCTCAATGCCATTCAATTCATATCGCACCTCCTCAAATAAAAAACTGAATGCATTTTGAGTAAGAGAAAATTGGATGGGAATACCGCCTGCTCCTGCAGGAGGCTCGACCTCACCGCTAATATAGATGTAGCTATCGTGAGGCAAAGTCAGAATATCCTGCTGCTGGATCGTAATGCGGATTTCATCATTATTACCGAAATTTGCCGATCTGGGATGATATGCATGATGCTGCGTCTTTATGATATCGTCTTGGAAAACCACATCTTCAAAAATATTCAGCTCAGTCATTTCGTTAGCTTCTTTTTTAGATTATAGCCGATTTTAAGGAGCTTGCGCTTAACAGCAGATGATGTCGCGGCTGCGGTTCTTCGCCTACTACTGATTGATATTGAGCTCGTCTTCGTATTTATACTCCCGAAGCAGATGCCCATGTTAGCGTTGTCTCAGCTCCAATCGAACTAATATTTTCTCGCCTCTAAAGTTAACCGGATCGCCGCTCTGGTCCACTATCCTAATGATTATACTATCGATGCTGCTTGTGTTAATGACGGGTAGGTATAAAATGTTTCTGGGTTCTATATTTATAGCATAGCCCGGATCTACGGCAGGTGAGAACTCGAATAGCGTATGAGATAGTCTGTTATCGTAATAGGATCCTGTGATGATGTTGCACTCTACCCTGATGCTCGATACTTTAATTATCTGTACAGGTATATCAGATGTATGCTGTGATCCTGCCTCTAATATACGCTCTCCCGAAAACCCTAATAAACTCCCGATAGTGCCTTTATCAGACGAAAAATCAACGCTGAATATACTTTTAAGCTCGCACTTTAGCGTATTATTGTTTGGCTTGAGCGAAAAAATATTATCGGCGAGCTGATCCCCACTGTCGGATAATAACTGCTGCTGCAAGTACGCCTCAATATCGCTAATTTCGTATGAGCCTGATGGTATTACAATTTCCTTACCTCCGTTATATATAAACTTATTACACCCTTCCTCAATATTCGGTATCGTATTATATGTATGTAGCCCTATTAAACCCAAGCAATAAGATGACCTATCATCGAGCTCGATCGGCGGATAATAATCAGCGCTGAGGATGTTATCTGTACCTTGCAAGGTGAATGTCTGAGACATGACTGAGATATGTCGGTACATGCAAGGCTATTTATACAAAAATTCCAAGCACAGATGACCACAATTATAAGTGTTGAACCTCTGATAGCGCTGTCTATTATATGTGATTTTGCTATCGCCCAGGTAGCATACAAGTTCCGGGGGCGGGGTCAAATCCCCAAAACTATCAAAATACTCGACTGATCTGCCGCGCTTTCTATAGGCCACCCAATGCGTGCCTTCTCCATCCCTGACATCCAAATTAACGATTGCTGATTCATTGTAATGAGGTTTAACAGGCAATGTATCTCGCATGAATACTCCACGGAAATATTTTATATTTTTAGCATGCTCGTTTAGATCGATGTTTGTGAGGGCGCGCTTGGGCAGCTTAATTAGTTTTTTGGTGCAGCCAGGAATAGACCCATGCCTTTCCGATATGGCTTTAAAAATAGCCCCTTACCGTTTTTACCTAAAGCTATAGTTTTAGCGGACGCTCGAGCATCTCCCACCGACTTCACAGCCTTATATATGCCGGCCGCGCCTCCAGCCAGAGAGCCTAGAGCACTAAGTCCGGCGAATATGGGTATTAGCGGCAGGATACCTCCTCTCTTTGGGATTGGGATTATCCTCGGTACGCGGATTTTTTTCTTACCGCCAGCCTCGCGAACGGCCATTTTTGCTGCAGCTAGTGCAACTCGACTCCCCTCCTTAAATGCCTGAGAGCTACCGATTTTACGCTTAAACTTTTTTATAGCCTTTCTAGCCTTCATGACCACCCCACTTCGCATAGCTGTCTTCGGGAGACCCATCCCCATCTTCCTTTTCGCCTTCATCATGTTCGTCACTATCCACGCAGCGCTCTTCTCACCTAGCTTTGCGTTTTGCGACTTGACTCTGGCCCAGGCGGCCTCTTCGAGCTCCTTATCAGCTATATGACGCTCGCTCAAGCTTTTGTTCTGCGAGTAGCGGATGTCGTGTTGTTTACAGGCGCTGTCTAGAGGATTTATGCCAGAATCTCCTCGTTTTAACCTCTTTTCCAACTTTGTACCAGGACCACAGTACTGATAGCCGGGTATGTGTGCCTCGAACGGGAGTGCGTTTATTACTGAATTGATGATGCCTCGACCTTGATACATATTCATCTGAACCTTTCGATCCGCCCGACCCCTATATATATAGCACATCCGCGGTGCAGGAGGTTTAGTACGATGAAGGTCGTCAAGCAGCAACAATCGCTGGAGGTGATCAATATGGATCAATGGACGGGTGATGGGTTTGAGGCGAGCTTCACAAGACACAGCAAATTGCTACCCAATACAATCAGGGCGCTAGTATGCGGACCCTCTAATTGCGGCAAATCAAACGTCATGTTCTCATTACTGTTCGCCGACAATGGATTGCGCTTTGAGAATATCTATATCTTTTCCAAATCGCTATATCAGCCTAAGTATAGAATGCTAGAGCGATTAATGGCCAATATTCCAGAGATAGGATATTTTGCATATAAGGAAAACGAAGAAATAATCGACCCTTCCGAAGCCGAACCACATTCAGTATTTATTTTCGATGATGTTGCCTGTGATAAGCAGGAAAAAATCAGAGAATATTTCAGCATGGGTCGACACAGTCAAGTCGATTCATTTTACCTCTGCCAGACTTATTCTAGAATACCGAAACACCTTATCCGAGATAATGCAAACTTTATCATGTTATTTAAGCAAGATGATCTAAATCTCAGGCATGCATATGAGGATCATGTTAGTGCCGATATGAAGTTCGAGCAGTTTAAGGCTATGTGTATGGCGTGCTGGGATGGGAGATATTCCTTCATAACGATAGATAAGGATAGCGATATAGCTGAGGGCAGATATAGGAAAGGTCTGGATGAGTTTATATTACTCGATTCGCGCGTCTAGACAGGTTTTGACGTGTTTAAACTTGTCTCGACAGGTCGAAACACTCTCGCTGACAGCTAATTAGTATAAATTACGACCGCATCTGGTAACGCTTCATTGTGAATTCTACCTTGGTACAGTACACATCATGAGCGATTTAATAGAGCGGCAGCTGGTTGATATTGAGAATGCGATACGTCGTAAAGTATTTGCATTAAAATTAGAACGCGGTGATAATAGCACGATGCTGGAGCGTCGCTATAAGCCAATCACAGATCCTCTTAAGAAGTTAACCCTGGCTCAGGCTCCAGTGCCGCCGGCAATGCAGGCTCAGCCCTTAGTACGACCACCGCCACCAATACAGGCTCAACCCCCCGTACGTTCACCGCCTCCAATGCAGCCTCGACCCGCAGCACGTTCTGCTCTACATCAACCGTCCACATTCAACATATCCTATACACCGACAACTCCTCCAACACGTTCTGCTCTGTTTCAACCGCCTGCAACCAGCATGTCTACACCCATCATTCTCCCGCCTTTACAGGCAACACCTGCAACCCCTGTTATACGTTCCACACCGAAAGCAGAAGTACAACGCCATATCGCCAAGCTACAAAAGGCTTCGAGGGATCTAAAGTTTTCGGAGTATGGTAGTGAGGCTGACGATGAGCAAGATATGGATACATCGTCTAGAGGGGATGAGCTCTTACATTTACTGGACGGCATGCTGCCTACACCTAGAAAATATTTCACCATGTTAGTTAGGGGTGATGATAAGGACTTAGATAAGACATTCGGTGTAGTCTATAATCGTCATACTGGCGGATTTCATCTGGGTAACTCACCTATTAACCCAGATGGGGAGGATCTTTTAGTCGGGCGAAGTATCTATGCGGGGACCCCTGGCCTCTATGATCTGATTTTTAGTAAGAAGCCAAAATCATTTAGCGACGCAGATGTAACCAATTATGCTGATATAATCGATAAAACCAAAATCGCATATTTCAATTTCGATGAAAACAGCCGCGTTCGAGGAAATAACACACATAAATATAAGAAGTTTATCGCACCTTTATTAAAGAGCACGAGTTCGCCAGCTCTAACTAGATCTCGCGTTAAAACTACTGGAGGTCTAGGGTTCGACTCTGAGATGCAGTGCGACTTAAAAACCCCCGTACAATATCGTTATTGGGATAATATAGAAGAGCTGGTGGATAGGCTATGTCTGCTACATGCTGCTAGGAATGCTGGGAATAGTAGCGTCGGTAATGAGATTCTGGCTATTGAAGAGGAGCTCCGCGAAGCTGATATAATTGAATAAAACGAACGACATGTGCGCTACCTGCTCAAATATACGATGAGCGTCGACAAGTTCGGACGTTTCTTTAGAGCGGGAGGTACGCGAAAATGCTCTCGAGGTCGCGATGGCATAGGATTTATGCTAACGCCGAGCGGTCATTATGATTTAAATAATAGACGCCTCACACGCATAAAGGAGCCCGCGGATTTGGACGATGCGGCTAGCAGGAGGTTCGTGGAAGATTCTTTGAACAAGATGGAGGCTGATATTTTAGAGCGTGCGGCTGGTGCTGCTCGCAAGAAACTGACACTTTATTCGCAGGCTGCTGCGCATAATATGCAAAATCTGCAGAAAAATGTCGATGCGAAACTATCTGATCTGAAGAAGCGGCAGGAGGAAAAACTGCAGGCTAATGTGTGGGAGTTAGCTATCCTGAAAAAGCAGCAGGAAGATAAGCTGCATGCTTATGGCGCTACTATTAAGCAGGAATTGGATGCTCTGAAGAAGCAGCAGGAAGAAAGACTACAGATCCATGATGTAATTGCTGCTCGTGAGTTAGCCGATCTGAAGAAGAAGAGTGAGGATAGCGATGTAAAACTGAGAGAGATGGTGTTCACCAGAGTAGAGCAGCTGCGCGAGTTATTTGTTCAGTTGTCGGCTGAGAGAGAAAAACTTCAGGCTTATGGCGCTGCTTTTAAGCAGGAATTGGATGATGCAAAGAAGCAGCAGGAAGAAAGAATGCAGGCTCACGATGCGCTTGTTATAGGCGAGTTAGCCGACCTGAAGAAAAAGCGCCAGGATGATGATGTACATTTGCGAGAGCTGATACATACCAAAGTACAGCAGACTATAAGAGAGAGCAGACGTACTCCGGGCGTCACTCCTCGCAAGCCCGTAGCCGCACATAAATAATGAGTGCTATTAAGAGCGGTATCGTTGATGAGCTCCATAGACCCGCTCGTGTTAACTTTGGGAGAAGGAGGACTATCATTAAAGGACTTGATGATCTATGGCAAGCTGACTTGGCGGAATTCTCCTTTTACGCTCGAGATAATAAGGGTCACAGATTCATTCTGGTGGTGATTGACTGCTTCTCCAAGTTCCTATGGACTCGTCCACTAAAGGATAAAACTGCTAAATGCGTTAGTGCCGCTTTCGCTGATATTTTTCGCGGGCGTCGTACTCCGAAGAATTTGCAGACTGACAATGGTACTGAATTTTACAACTCTACGATGAAGGCGCTGCTAGCTAAATATAAAGTGAATCATTATTCATCCTATACTAAAATCAAGGCATCCATGGCTGAGCGCGTGATACGTACTATAAAAAATAGTCTTTATCGATCGTTTAGTTTGAGGGGGACATATTCATGGATAGACATTCTCACCGATGCCGCCGCCGAATATAATGCCAGGAAACATCGTACTATTGGCATGAGACCCTGTGACGTCACCAAGAAGCATGAACAACATCTTCTAGATACCGTTTATTCGCACGTTAAAATGTCCGGTGTGCGAAAGTTTAGCGTTAATGATGTAGTTCGAATAAGCAGGCAGAAAGCGTTATTCGAGAAGGGGTACACGCCAAATTGGTCGGCTGAATTATTTAAAATTAAGCAGGCTCAAATCACAGATCCTGCCTCATATCTGCTCGAGGACATGCATGGGACCCCCATACGCGGAGCATTCTATAATGAAGAGCTGCAGCTGACGAAACATCCTGATACCTACCTCGTTGAGAAGGTCTTGAAGCGGAAGGGCAGCAAAGTCTTTGTCAAGTGGCTGGGCCATGATAATGTATTTAATTCCTGGATAGATAGCACAAATGTATTGTAATTCCCTGATAGAGATGTAACATGATGAGCAATAAATCTGTATTATTATTATCCGTTGTTTTTATTTTTCTTTATTTATTACAGGTGGTTAATAAGACACATAAATAGATATAGGAGATATTTATTTTAAACTTTCATATGTTGACAGTATAGCATCATTATACATGTACAAATATTCTAACATTATTTGTGCTCGAAACAATTTTTTATGTGGATCTATTAACATCATAATATTATCCATTAAATCACCATTATTCATTTTTGCACACGCGCACAGCAGACTATTGTAATAGTCTTTAAATGCGCACTCTGTTAAAATATCCAATTTAGAGTCTATTAGTTTTTTAATGCGCACCAGGGTATGTACAGCCTCTTCAGACAGAGCTATCTTGAACTCTCTCTGTTCGATCCACAGTGAGGCCTCTCTATATATGTCGAACTGCTCCATCGAGATGGGCTCTGTCAATCCTCCAATGTTGAGGGCGGTAAACTGCTTCCACTCGTCCGCTGTGAAGAATATCGAGGCGAATGGACCCCATATTTTGACGATGGGTATGAAACCCGCAGTAGGACTTATCCCAATGCTCACGTGCTTTGTTTGGGATTTATTGAGTGAGAATGTAGAGCTGCCCAGAAGCGTCTCCTCCAATGTGAATTCTCTGTCAAACCTCTTCATTAGGATATCGATGCGGTCCATCTCTTTGTGCTGACATTAAAAGACTAAACACTTATTTTTAATGATGCCATCTGCTTGATGATTTCGAAGCTGCGCTTGCGCGTCTCGATCATCTTTTTAACCTCGGCGATTTTACGCTTCATCAACAACGTCCTATCGCGCAGCTCTCTCTTCATCACTCTCAAACGACAGTCCATTGTCCGATCTCCTGCTGATGTACAGACCGCGTGCGACTGCCTCCCCAAACTCATCGCTACTGATGCTGTTGAAACGCTTCGGTAGGAATAGGATCCCCTGCTCCAGCTCGAGCGTTTGCTTCTCGCCAAATTTGGTGGTGATTTTCCTGCCTTCGATGATGCGGTGTTGAACGTCCTGCTCCAGTTCGCCGATTTTGATGATAGCTTTTACCATCCCAATCTTATTCAGCTTGCTTACGAAGTCCATATCTGCGAGCAATAAAAATAAAAATAAAATACAAACTATTAATTCATGCTGATTCAAACGCTACATTAAATTACGATGTGAGGCATCTGCTATATATCCAGGAAAATGCATTTAAATCGATTAAGTTTATACCGCTGCACTAATAATTTTTATTTAAATTGGGGCCCGCGGATATTTAATTTAATATAAATAAGCACTTACCTATTCGAAACTGGTCGGGCACTGTATGTTGAACGGTGAGTTAACACGATAACACTCACTAGGAGATCGGTGCTGGCACAGAGGGTAACACAAGAAACTTGAAGGGCTAGATGTGAGCTTCGACACTGGTCGGAGTAGACTGATGCTCGTGGCATGAAGTTTTTCGTTTAAATACCCCTCGCAGGGGTGGGGTGTGATGGCGTGCTTCTTCACACAGACAGGAATTATCTAGTCTCGACTTGTTGCGACATCAAGTTAATTGGTGCACGTGCATATTTCGTTAGATATCTAATCTTAATTCACAGCTGCATCCGCCTAATTTTTTATATTTTCCATTAGTATTCAATTTACGACATCGTTAAAATTGATATATTTATCATGTCTGTCTTATCTCCCCGACCTTTTGTTATCGCGTCTGAATGCCCCGGTGACTTAATTATAATGATATGATTATAGCTGCGCCCGAAAACCCCGTATCGGGTGACACCCGTGTTTATCAGCTGTCTTAATCTCCAGACTCTGCCACTTTTTCTTTTTTATAGCCGTCTGGGAACCGGCAGTTTTATTTTAATCATAATGATAAAATTGATGTGTTTATGGCCTGCCGGTTTGAGTGATTACTTCCTGCCGTATCGCATTACATACCGCGGGTGGGGCGACCCTTCGGCTGACCCCGGCCTTATCGCTGGTTCAACTCGCCGCACGGCCTCATCGGGGGCGGTGTGACAGTGGACCACGGGGCCCGGGGGGCGGGTGGTGGCGGCGCGGGGGGCGGCGCGGGGGCGGCGGCCTCTGGCCTCGTGGGTGGTCCGGGGGCGGCGGGGGGCGGCGGGATCGAGGGGCGGCGACTGTGTGGCGATCCTCAGTCCTGCGAACTATGATATCAATTTGATCCGCGGTGATTAGACTGCCAATTAAATTCGCAGATCGTCAATTAACCTGTAGTTAAAGTACCTACAATTGATGTAATTATTCCATTGTTATCCTGCAATTGTGATTAAATTACTCGCAATCAATCTATTGTTACCGCTCGCGGTGATTAGACTGCCAATTAAATGCGCGGATCGTCAATTAACCTGCAATTAAAGTACCTGTAATTGCAGTAATGCACCTGTAATTAATGTAATGCATCTGCAATTATTCCATTGTTATCCTGCAATTGTGATTAAATTACTCGCGATTTCCGCAATCAACCCATTGTTACTGCCCGCGGTAATTGATTAATCCGCCAATAAAAACCGCGGATTAAATTATTCGAAAACTAACCTAACCTGCGTTGGAAACCGTGTTGCCTAACTACTTATATCATTATGACATTCCACTAACAAACCAAATACATCTATGTCCTTGGAAGATAAATTTTATTTGTTAGCTTCAATTTACTAAACCATTTATATATAAAAAAAAATCCTGTTATTGCCGGCTTTACAGGTTGTATATAAATTGGTTCATTTTAATCCCAATTCTAGACTCTATTCAACAATATAAATAGTTTAGTTATTCGAGGCGAATGTCCGAACCAAATCAACAAATGAACTAAAAATATTCAGCTTAACTAATTATCCTGATAAAATTAGTTGATATTCATGACAGCACAAACAATACTTGATATCTAAATAGTTTGTTTTCTTAACTTTAAGTCTTTTAAATATAAATTTTTATATGAGGATTTAAGAAAATAACATAATTCATTACTTATTCGTCGTCCTGCTTCGGTTTCTTACTCTTCTTCTTTTTCTTTTTAGGAGGCTCTTCACTGCTCTCGTTCACTCCATTAATGCTATCATCTGCACCGTTTACTTCACCATTCGTATCATCCAAAGCAGGCTCTGACTTTCGCTTCTTTTTCTTCTTCTTCTTCTCAACCGACTTAACAGCTTCCTGCTGTAGGTCGAGAGCCTCCATGGCTTCCTTCATAACTTCAATATTTTTCTTAGGAATATCACCACACTCATAAAACTTGAGCCTGTCTTCGACCTGCTGCCTCAACATCTCTCCAAATATCGTAGTTTGCAATTCGGAGAAGCAATCGATTCTCGAAGCTATGGAGCACTTGTTAGCCAGGTACCGTGAGATGCGGCCTTTGTTCTTTGTGCCGGCGCGTCCGCCAATGGTCAAAGGTTTTCCCCCTTTAGATGTAAATTGTGCCGAAAATCAAATCGGTTACCGATGGAGAGGAAAGGTCATGCATTG